>JBCJKH010050970.1:27312-61998 GCA_039877255.1 Loriculus beryllinus | reverse complement strand
GTGCCATGTATTACAAGGAAAATGTAACTTTTTTCTTAAAAGAAAGCAATGCAGTAAGCATATAGACATCAATGCTTAAGAAATTTTCCCCATGGGTTGCATACATAATTTGATATATTATATGTATTTCCTTTTACATTTCCTCTAAATTCCTATACTCGAATTAAGTCAGTTGTAATACTCTATTTCTCAATACGAGCTTTAACA
Source organism: Loriculus beryllinus (assembly GCA_039877255.1). Lineage (NCBI taxonomy): Eukaryota > Metazoa > Chordata > Aves > Psittaciformes > Psittacidae > Loriculus > Loriculus beryllinus. The sequence continues at coordinate 61,791 of JBCJKH010050970.1, read as the reverse complement.
GGCATCAGATCTTTCATTCATCTGTGTCTATGCTGTTTTCTCACAGAAATAACCAAGAACCAAACTTGCTTCCAACTAATTCCCTGATATCCCATGTCTACAAAAAGAAGGCGGCACCAACGTAAGTGGAGTCCACAGCACAATAGCAATTGTAGAGACTTGGAGAAAACACAATCCCTGTGCCCATGGGGTTGTTGCAATAGTTGCATTCTTTGCTATTCAGAATGTGGGGTGTGTTCAGTACTGAGCAAGAGAGCCATGATTTACCATTCACATTCGTATCAGAGCTTAAGAGGACTTTATATGCAGATGTGGTAATGTTATCAGGTTTCCTGATAAAACACTGCACTTGTTTTGATGCAAGAAAAAAAGCATCTTCTTCTCTCAGGGGGTTCTCACCTGCTGGAAGATTCCCCAGACTATTTCACTATGCCACGAGTCCCATGTGGAATAGTTTAGAGCAGCTAAAACAACCAATCCAGACCCCCAAAGCAGTTATAAGGAAAGTCACCCATATCTACACCATTTGTGTGTCCCTTTTGATGTGATTCTTCCAGTTTAAGCCTGTAACTGAGCCCTGCAAAAGCTGCAGTGACTCTCACGGGTCACATCATGGCAGCTACACAAAAATAAATATGCTTCCCACTTCACAGATTTCTCGGGCCAATATCAAATGTTTATGTAGTCCAGGACCACATCAGTTATACAAGTCAATATAAAGTTTACCATAAAAAAAACAAAACAAAAACAAAAACAAAAAAAAAACCCACCCAAAACATTTGGGTCAATACACAAAATTCCACAGAGATTACCCTCAGTATTTCTTCTAATGAGATGGAGCAAAAAGCCCATAAAATGTAGACAGGTGGTAATAACATCATGGTAAGGAAGCCTCTATGTACTGCTTAGCACATTTCAGTTTGAAAATGCTTAAGCAAACTACATAAACTGAGTGCAAATCATATATTAGTAATTTACCTTCTCAATAAGAAAAACAGTTTAAGGGGAGACTAAAATACACAGCTTCAGAATTTGTTTGCATAAGAAAGACACATCCTAATTTTTGTAATGTATGATGTTAATAGTATATATTTAAACGAGCCTGTATAATCTGTCATCCCGCTAAGTGTTTCTTTAATCAGCAGAAATGGGGCCTGGTTGTCAGCAATTCTGAAAAAACACAGCTCTCCACCTTCCTCCAGGAAGAGGTCTCCATGGGGCAGGGCTGCCGCTCACCCTGGTGAGAGGTGCAGACGCTTGCTCTGGCATAGCTGCCACCGCTGCACACCACGCACTCCTGCTCTTGTGAAGGCCTCAGAATTTAACCTAGTGTTAATTTAAGTTGGAGAATCACAACCACTATCCAGTAATACACTAAAGTCAGCACAAGGCCAGGGAGCTATTGGTTCCTGTCTGCCTTTCCAGATACAAGCCAGCTACAATTTCAGGAACAAAATGAACACTGCCCGCAAAACTCTTGTGTTGTCACTAAACGTAAGTGCAACAAATGGAGCAACCAGTAATTCCTACCGTAGGAATTCCAAAAATCAGTATTCCAATATTTAATAAGGAAAAATCATGGTGGATTTTTTTAACTTCAAAGTAATTTATCAGCTCCTGAGAGGCATTAGGACTGTACTTTGAGATGCATCTCTGGCATAAAGTTGCCCAGGTGGTACTTTAAGCAGTGGAAAAGCTTTAACCAGTGCTTTGGGGTCCTTGGGATTTCCGGAGACACCAAAGCATCGCTCAAGCTCCACTGATCTTTGCAGCAGCATGACTAGGAAATGGAAAGGGATGTGTCCTGTCTCTAATGTCAAAGCATCCCCTGAGCACAGCCAAGGCTGGCAGCCAAAGTGGGCAGAAAGGCTGAAAAGCAGTGACCCTGCAGAGGGGCACAGTGGAGAGGCAGCGGGAGCGGCTGAACCAGTCCTTCCCTGCTTCAGGTTCACATCCTTCCATGAGCTCTCCACATTCAGCCACGGGAATATAAACCAAAACATGTATTCTAGCAGTTCTGGAAACACAGGTGTCATGGTTTAGCCCCAGCCAGCAACTAAGCTTCACGCAGCCACTTGCTCGCTCCTCTCAGGTTACATGCAGAGCATGATCTATGGTATGGAATATCCCTTTGGCCAGTTTGAGTCCAGTGTCCTGGCTGTGTTCCTTTCCAGCTTCTTGTGCCCTCCCAGCCTTCTTGCTGGCAGGGCATGAGAAGCTCAAGTCCTTGACTTACATGAACGCTGCTTAGCAATAACTGAAAACATCAGTATGTTATCAACATTATTCTCATACTAAATGCAAAATATAACACTGTACCAGCTACTAGGAAGAAAGACTTAATTAACAACTACCTGGAAATTCTTATTTGAAAACTCACAAAATTAATGAGTAAGCAGATGACTGTCACCATTGGGGTTGCTGGAGAGTCACCAAAATCAAGTAGAAGAAACTGCCCCCTGCCCCAGCTTCAAGTTGATGAATGACACATGTGAGTGTGCCCTTAAACAAACCAACAAAACAACAAAAAGAGAGAAAAAATAATAAAACTTTGAAAAAAATAATTAATAAAAAAAGTTTCTCAATTAAAGAGCGAGCTATTGCCTGGAAAAGCAAAACCACATAAACAAATACAGTGACTGTGAGAGCTAAGATGAGCAAAACAGTTTCAGTGAAGAGCCTTTCCACCTTCTCTAAAGCACAAGCGGTAAGCAGTAAGCTGAGCCCTCGTCACCTGTATGGCTGGCACCAGTTACTACTGAGACCATTAGATGCCAAAATGTGCTGACTATTTTAGCACTGATCCCAGCTCCTTCCACCTCCTGGAGTGCATTTCTCTTTTTTTTGGGCTTTTTAAAGTAGCAACACAAAGTAAAGGGGTGGAACAGGTTGATATGGTGATGGCATTAGGTTTTGATCACTTTCTTCAAAGAAAATATACACACCCAAGTATCAAAATAAAGTGAGCATTGTTTAATGCTACTTGCCTGACTTTCCCTTGCGTTGTACCTTGTGTAGTCATACAGATCTGAGCCAACAGGATATAAAATGCTACCCAACCAGAACTATCTACAATGCAGATATTTGATACTCATGTTGCCTCTTCTTGTTTCTTCAGTCCTTTTATAAATGCCCTTTTTACCTTGATCCTCTGTGCAATATTTAAGTAATTTTCAAAAGAATACCAAACTCCCATCTAACACACAGTGTCAGCAAAGGAAAGTAATTTTTCCAGGAAAGCTTCCCTTCCTCTCTGTCAAAGAACAGCAGGTTATGGCGATCCCCAATGCAGGTGACTGATAGGCAGAAATGTTCTGTACAACAAGAACTGTTCTCTGTTAAGCAAGAATAACTGCAGCTGCTACAAAGGTAGCAGCAGCATTACATGCAGTATTCTTTTAAATGGCACAGTTATAATACTGATGTGCAATGAAGAGCTTCCACACAGGCTGTTATTTTAAAGTTGTCCAACCAGAAATAACTCAATTTATATATTATTCATAAGGATTCAAAACTTTTAAATATCACTAGCTGGGAAAACAAACAAGAGCCCCCTGCTCTCTCCAAGCCTCCCATTTCCTATTCCTGCAGTGCAATAAAAATGCTTGCAAAAGTTTTTGGACAGTCTCCTATCTTTTCTCCTGTTTGAGGAGAAAAATAAATGTTCCTTAGATTCCTTGTAACAGAGAGAGGTTTAAAATAGTTTCTGAAAGATTTTATAGCATCTTAAAATATTCTCTTTTATCTTTTATATTTTTCTTACAGTGTCTGTAGATTATGGGCTAAGTTTAAAAAACCCTTGGGTGCTACTTTTGGAGTTGAGAGTGTGCATATGGTGCACACATTTCCAGCTAAGTGATGACTTCCATGAGACGTAGTACTATATGTGGGTGGGATGCTGGCAAGCAACAGATTTTAATGTACAATTCAAATAAGGGCATGAAAATCCAAGTTTTGCAATAAAAGAAACATGTCGAAATTCAATGAGAGAAATTTGAAGTTATTTATTCTCTGTCTTCAAAAGAGCTGGGATTTTTGGTTGTGTCCTGAGGCTGTACAAAATGGCTACATGGAAAATCTGTCTCCAACCAAATCTGCCTGGGACTGTGCAGGCATTAGGCTGGTTTTGTGATGTCATCTAGAGTATTGTTTCACAGAAAATATGGAATTGATTGCATTTTGCTAAGTGAAGTGGAAACAAAAAGATTTCTCATGCTCAGTTGTAATCACTTCAAAATTGGGACTAATACATCTCTGTGCCCTCAACAGAAACCTCTTTACCTATAAGTGACTTCAGCAGCCTTGAATAATGTATACTGATATCGTATCAGCCTAGGAAGTGCGTGATGTTAGCTGGCCAATAGCCATGGTGTCATTAGGATGCGGCTAGTGTGGTCTTTCAAGATGGAGTAGCAACACTATAAAAATTCTTTGCCCAAGGCATTAGCACAATTAGGGATGGCTCTGATCATTACTGCTGGAGAAGCAGTTATATTGTTTTGCAATTTATCCAGTACCAGCAACATTCTCAGTTCTGTACAGTACATAGTTCACATTTGTTTCCTTCCCCAAGGAAAGTATAGGTTGACCACACCATGAAATGTGCTGTGACTGGGACACTGTGTCCCAAATATGTTATAACATGCTGTGCTCTTTGTTGTGTAGATGCTGTTACTGTATTGTATTCTAGTTCTACATTAATAAAATATTTTTAGGTCCTTAAGTGTGCTAACAGCATAGTACGTAACAGATTCTTGAAAGTCTAGCATCAAATTTGTACAGATCCAAGTGATTTTCCAACAAAAGTCTGAAAGCAAGGATTTGTTATAAAGATAGTTCTAAAGAAAGAAAAAGTAGGTGTCTGTTTACTACAAAAATGGGAAGATATTCTCACAAACGGAAGGGGGGAATGGTGTCAGCACAAGGCATAGGAACATAAGCGGGAGAAGGATCAAAAGTTTGGGTGATGTGGTATCAGGAAAGAGCAAGAGGTTATGTAAAACTAATGAGACATGCAGAGCCCCAAAACCACATGCTATTACCCAGGGATCAAATCCCACAAACATCCCATTCAATTTAAGAAAATCAGGTTTTTCTCATCAGATCTAAGACATACAATATAGTAGGAAAATAGCATCTCTTTTTTTTTTTAAACTTGGCACATCATCAAAGTTTCCTGTGAAGTCAAAGCAAAGCACCTCCACCCTAAACTGAGGCTTCCACATGGGGAAAGAAAACATGGTCCTTTCACTGGCTATTTCTATCACTGAAAGCAGAAAGCAGGTGGGAGACACAGACAGCCATCAGCTCTTCCCATTCCACCTTAATTAAGCTGGAATTCAGCTAGGACACTACTTTCACAAAAATGTCACTGAAGCTGCTAGTGATCCAGTCCACCTCTTCACAAAGATGGCACCTTTGGAAGTCCACCACTTTCTTAAGCACTGATTTACCCCTGGCTCAGCAGGTAACCCGCTCACCCCCCATATGCCTGGGCTTTGGTGGCTTTCCAGAGAGCTGCAGAGGCCTCGCCCTCGCCTGCGAGCTGACAGCTCCCAGACCAATGGGCAATGGCTGCAGACTTGAAAGACACACTGCTTAAAAGGCTCTCTCATGTTTCAGCTGACCATGTGTTTTCTCTTAGTACCCTGCGAGTTCAAATACCTCTGTATAACAGAAGTCAGACTGAAAAGGCATTGTGCATAAAATAATTCTTATCCGCACTGGTACAAGCCTTTGTGCTTTCTAAAAGCATGTACAAGTAAGCAGCGTACTGCTCATGCTACTTGGTGCATAGATTGCATCTTGTTCAAATTCAGTGATAAAAAAAAGGTTCACAAAGGTTTTCTTTTTAACCTGATCTGTAGCAGCACAAAAGTATTTAACAACATCCATGTCGTTCATAGGTAACTATCTTTTGAGAAAGAACAGATTTCTCTCTCTTCCCATGAAACACTGCTAATTCAAGTTCATGTGCCAGCCTCAGGATCAAGCTTATAGAAATGACACAGTTTGCAACAGCATCCAACAGTCACAAAGCCAACCCCAAATCATGCAGCTGTTTTCTAACATAAATATAAATAAAAATTGTAGTAGCAGTTCTGAAGTTTTGAAGTAGTATTGAAGGATGCAAGTACACTGGTGGTAAGAAATCAGAAATACACCAACAAGGTGTTCAGTAGACACACATCAGTTCAGGAAAAGTGTTCTCTCTTACTTATTTAAAGGTTTTGGGTTTACAGTTTATTCAATGTACCCAGAATGCCACTAAATGTGTAATCACTGAAGTAAAATTTCCACATAGAACAAGTAGTCACTGTTGCAAAATAAGGTGGTACTGATTCAACTCAGAAACTGAGGCTTCTTGAGGACAGCATCTTAAGAAAGAACTTTAATTAAATTGAGAGGTTCATATTTTTCTTTACTTTCTACCAAGTTACTCATTGTCCACAAGCAAACATTTCAGCAGCACTCCTCAAAGTCTGCATTTATACTGCAAACTCTGGCACATTTAAGACAGCGTGATGGACTCTGCATGCTTGATCTCACCATCTACTTACCAAGCTAAGCCAGTTGTGCAGTCATTGGTGTGGGAGTTAGGAAACAGCTGAGAGGTGTCTTCATTGATGATTTTAGGTACTAACACAAAGTAATCTTGTGGTGCTGAATTTCCACCCTTGCAGATACATAGTCTAACATGAAATTTAGACTGACACATACACACACTTTTCCACTAGGCACTCTCAGCCCAAGGTGGCATTCTAGGTTTGCTGACAAGATTCAGGGAGAGCCTTTCAGTGGGGGTGCCACTATACAGCATTGTCCTCGCTCTGCAGCCATCATATCCTCCCCCTTGCAGCCCTAGCATGCCTTTACCACCCCGGTTTACTTGCTTTTTTTTCTAATAAGAACATAACATAAGAGCAGGATTGTCCATACTGCCCACAGGCACTCCAAACTCCTGCAGACCTGCACTTAGATTAATGTCAGGCATTAGGGATTTAGCCAGTCTTCCACATAGGTCAGAAATAACTCCTCTCCTGCCTCCCTACCACTGGTTAATATCTGAAGTCTAAAACCAGAGAGCTCAGGGATGCATTTTGAGGCAGAACAAATAATTCTCTCTTAGGCTGCCAGGAATCCTTTCCCCAAACCAGGTCAGCAGGGCTGGGGGAGCTTCATTTTCTTCTTGCATCCACCTGAGCAAATGATAGTGCAGCAGCTCACAGCTGCCAACAGCCTTGTGCAGGGCATCACTGAGGGGTTCCTACCTGTAGTTTTATTTCCTAGTTTCCTCATCAGCTTGTGTGGAGCTCCTCACCACCACAACCGTATTATTCCAAGTATGTAACTCATTCTGTGGGTTGTTCTGTGCAGACTACCCTGGGAAACACAGTATGCATGACCTGATGCTCTCCTATAGGTTTTAGGAAACTACAAATGCTTGAAAAACCCATGTTAACATACTGCATCCCTTTGTCATGAGAATTTTTATCATTAAGGAAAAACTCCAGTGTCCTAAGAGCATTTACAATAATAATGTCTATGTCAGAATGGAGTTTTACGAAAGCTTTCTCATTTTATAAAAATCAACATACTTTGTTAAGCAAAATATTCCCAAGGCAAGTCTAATTCAAGAGCAGCAAATAAAACTGGAGCTTGTATTATTTGTATTTGAGCCAGAAACAATTAGTTATAAGATGCTTCTTAATGTATATACCTTTATAAAATTATTATGTTGACTCAGCTTTCCATGTGTTTCTTTTCTTTATACCTCACTCCATGCCATCCATACTCTCTGTTCACACAGAAACCTGAGACTGGCAGCCTTTAAGAATCACGTTAGCTGGAAGAGCTAGAGGTATATTTCAGATTTCATGTATTAAATTCCCTCAGCCTCATGACTTCTTCTATTCTCAGGGAAAACACAGGATATATCGCAAGGCACGACTTCAAAGCAAACAAGGACAGGGATTAGACACTACTGGACTAGTCAGGGTGAAGGTTTTCTTTCCTTAAGAAAATCTACAAGACTCACTAATGCTTCAGTTCTTATTTGCAGTTTTACTGGAGCACAACAACGTCTGTGTTGCTATGGGTTATGAACATGTGTTAGGGAAATTAAGTACCTAATCCAAGCACCACTCAGTTAATTAATATTGTGCTGTTAACAGGGTTATAACTGCATGCATTTCATGAGAATTAACAAGATTTGTTTGCGTTAACATGGTCTTACATCTCCCAGGTGACAGCAGGGACCACGCAATGGGGATTTATGTTCTGCTCTGGCTGCTGTCACCAGTTCCCAGAGGGTCTGGGCAGGGACCCTGACACTGGTGCACAGGGGCACCCATCATCTTCAGTGCCCTCTGGGAAAGGGCACAGCTCGCTCCCTGCTGTTGAAGCCAACTGTACTTTGCATGGGGGAACTGCTGGTGGCTTGGCGCAGAGAGAGGGGAGGCGACCCTCTGGCCTACTGATTAAATGGACTAGAACTGAACTTGCAGCAAAAATAAACACAGCAAGTACACAAATCAGCAACACTTGCGTGACTTTACAAAGACAAAAATCAAATTACTTCAAGATGATCTTTACAATTACGTTAGCAAGTTCAATAGAGCATCAAAGTTGACAGCTGTAGCTTTCCATGGCGAGAAGCCCACAGAAGGCAGTGACAGAGCTTCTCCGGGCTTTGGCAGCAGCAGGGCTGAGCCCCTCTTCCCTCTCATTCCTCAGCCATTACTCACGAGTACCATGATTTTCATTAAACAGCATTGGGAAGAAAGTTAGGATAGACATGGTAGTCCTGCTTTGTGTATGGCACTAGCTAGTTGAGACTTCTGCTATTTTCAGTTCATGATTGCCTCCTTTCCTTCTCTTCAGTTGTCTGTCTCACTAACTTTGTAAACTCCTGCATCTAGAGGGGAGATACACCTGCACTGCTGCCTGCACACCGATAACAGAAATGCCCAGAGCCTTAGCTATAGGCCCAGGGTGCTGACAGCAAAACTGTGGACATAACTCTGCAATAATGAATTTTGCTGTCTGTCTATATGGCTATTCATTATAAAAAGAAATGACCTTGCTTTTACACATTTCAATTGTAACAGTATCTTCCAGTAAATTATTCCCCTCCAAACACTGGATTTCCCTCTATTAGGAAGAGTTAAATTTATCCATTTTCAGAAGCAAGTAGGGCCCACAGCAATTTATAGATGAACATTACAGCAAATATTAGGTTTATACCCTTGAAAGGTCATTACTATGTGTTTGATGTGGAATACACAAGGTTTAGCCAAAAGATACAGGCCACATTATAGGGCAAATTTCTGTAGATTTAAGATGAGGTCCACATATTCTGCTAGTTTGCTCATTTGCGAACATCTGTAGCAGAACATACTGATCTTCCACTACAAAAACCACACAAATGGAGTCAGTTCCATTTGTTTTCCATATATGGGAAGAACTGTCTCTAAACAAATTTAATTCTTGACTCCAAGTGGATTGAAGATGCTTTTCAGATAAGAAGTGGCAAAATAAAATCACAAGAGATCACAGAAAATCATGTTGTTATTCCCTTCCTGCAGCACTCATCTAATTTTATGTTTCACATTGGGGCAGTTTGGCCTCTTCATAAGACCAGACAGACAGCAGACAAACAGCAGTTGAGCGGTGGTTAGACTGCACTCGTATAACCCAACAATCATAATTCAAGGGAGAAAATGATTTCCTGTCAGAAATATAGACTGAAACTGCCAAGAAAATCTCTCCAAAGCTACAAACTTATCACCATTCACCCATTAGACTTGTGATGAGGAGCAAAATCAAAATTGTACCACTTAGTAAACCATGGATGGAATACCATGCAGAGAGGAAGAAAAGAAGACGTAGCCATGAAGTCAGCTTGAGTTCTACTAAACACTTTGTTTCGAAATCACATTTCTAAAAAATATTCTGAGAAGTAGGTAAAAATGCAGTTGCACTTACAGCCTACCCACTGTGACGTGTTTTCCAGACAACTGGCAAATATTTTGTATTAGCTACAAAGCCATGTCTCAACAATCCTGTGGATTCACTCATCTCTCCATCCTTGGTGCCAGAACTACCATGTGTGATGCACAGTGGGTTGGCTTCAGGACTCTGTGCATACAATGAGCAATTGAGAGGGACACTGGCCTAGGAGCGAGTGCCTGGATGGCTATTCAGTCCTCCCTAGCTACAGCCCAGCTTTCATAAAGTTTATGCCAAGATTACAGTCTTTCCAAGTTAAAGGAATCAAGAAAGTGATTCCTTTAGTGATTCCAAAGTGATTCCACAGAAGGTGACATTCCTTGAGCTTTTTCAAATCTATTTGCCCAATGACAGTAAATCTTCCTCCTCAGTATGGCGTGCCCTGCGCCTTTGGCACCAACAGGGAAAAACGGCTGCACACTGTGATTTCCTGATTAAGCTGATTGTAAACTGTAGCCTTCTTGGACTATTTGTTCTGCAGGGTTGTTGGCTTTTTTTACAGTTTCAACTGCAGAGCCCAAAGGAGACCCATGTTAGAAATGGTTGGTTTATAGCAACATTATCTCACACAGCATCTGAGGCCTTCAGATGTGAAACCCTTTCCAGCTTTTTCCACACTGGTGGCTATAGCAGATACAGCATTATCACTAATGCATTATCCAAGATATTATTTCAACATCCTAGAGGAAAAACAGACTGGAAATTCAATTATCTATTGCCACAAGTCACTCTGTTACACCATGACAACAGAAAGGGCTCCAGAACACAAAACTTATCAAGAAATGAGAAACACAGTAGGAGCTGAATCTAACTATAAATTCTGACATATCTTCACGAGCAATGATTAATGACTAAGAAAAAGAAAAGGGAGGCTGCATGCACAAATGCCAACTTGAACTGACATTAAGACACGTAGCTATTTTAAATATTTTCCCTTCTAATTACATATTTCTTACTACTGTAAAATACTCAACATACAAAACCAGATTGGCTCTAGTGCCTGTCTCAAAAGCAGCAGGCAGTCAAATAAGCTCTGAAAAGCTAATTCAAATGCCACAAGTAAAACAGCACTGCTGTTTCTTGCAAAGAAAATCCAAATAAAGCTCATTTACTTCTCTTGTGAGTATAAGGCAGAGGTATTAACAGCACAGCAGAGTTGTTCTACAGTAATACATGAACAGGGAGACTGAATGCCCACACCTGCAGTCCCTACTGCAGAAGCCAAGATTTTTACTCACATTTCAGTGGGAGCACAACTCATTTGACTTGTGGAAAGGACTGTGACCACACGAACTCAGCTTGTTCACCGTTACAAGATTAATCTCCAAAAGAGAGATCTCATGAGTGCACTAGGAAATAGCATTCAGGATATGCCATTTTGTTCACTACTTTCAAAGGACAAAAATTACTTTTCCTGGGCAAAATGCCTCTTTTTAAGACAGCTTTATAACCAACGCATGGCTCTTCACATTCTACATTACCCAAGTTCCACTGTTCAAGTGCAAAAAATGTTAGTTTTAGTATTTCCTCCTTTTATTGACAGGTGTAAATGATAGGCTTGCAAGCCAGAGAGCATATCTGGACAAAACTATGCATGCAGCAGCAAAGACTGTTTGTTAAAGCTCCGTGGGTCCACATAGCAGTGGGTGTTCTATCAGCACCACAACATCAGCAGGAGGCTAAATGCTTGTGGTATAAAACATACCAACGTTATTAGCATGACACCAGCATGATGACCTGCTCTGCACACCACTGCTCAACCCACCCTGATTGAGTGCTGCTTTACCTTCTCCCCCCCAGCCTGGCTCCTGAGGAAGAATGGTGTCTGTGTAGGAGGGGGCTGTGGCTCTCCTCCTGCTCTCCAGGAAAACTGCCTACACAAACCAAAGCTGCTGAGCACACAAATTCAGGGGGTGTTTAGTGTTTATGGAGGTGGGTGAGGGAGAGTTTGGGTCATGCCAAGGTTCCCAGCTAGGACTGGTTTCAGCAAGGCCACATCTGGTAAAAAGCAAATGCCTAGTGACAGAAAACAAACCCCATCCATTAATGCCACTGACATCTTGTACAAAAAGCTTAACAGCGTGTTGATATTTGGGGAAATCAAGGTATGCTTTTTGCTGCCAGTTATCGTGCAAGATCGAAATAGCATCATTTGTCACTGGTTCAATGCCACGTAACACATCTGGAAGCAGGGTGTTGGCAGTGTTTTTGTGTTATGCTCTCAGCAGGAGACAATTTGCTGGTAGAGATCATGACAGCACTGCTGGAGATGAAAACACCCAAAAAAGTGTCCATGACTGGCAAGTTTTAGTTTGCAACATATGTCAAAGTCTTGTCTGTGATGTGGCACAACTAGCTATTGTATGATGTAAGGGCAACAGCGCATATTTTAACATACAATTGTCTGGGAGAATTTAATTTTGCTCCCCATCACGAGACACATTACGTGGAAGCCACGTCCTGAAAAGTGCTCTAGTCCCCTTAAACCAGTACTGGGAGCTGAAAGAGCTTCTCCCAAGGCAGGATGCACTGGGCAGAAATTTCCAGAAGTGAACTGTAAATGGAAAACCTTTAAATAAACACAAATATTAACCAAACTGGATGCAGAATTACTAGTTTGGGTTGGGCCTCCTCAGACTGATGAAGCAATTCCCTTAGAAATGCCTCTATACATTCAGAGCCTGCACTTAAGGCGGATTAGCCATGTTGTCATCTTATGCGAATACCAGACTTTGCCTGGGAAAATGAATTAAGACCACACCAAAATTACTCCAGTGAAGAGTTCTCAACAGAATTCATAACCTCAGGGATGCTGTTATAACAGCAAAAGGAACCAGCAAAATACAGACTGGTTTACCAATGCTGTTTTACTGCAGAGCAAAAACATGGTTTATGAAAGTGAAACACACCAAGGAAATACTTTGCTCAGACCCCAGCACGGTGATGCAGTTCCTCAAGAAAAGAAAGTCCTCCTTCATCCCTTTCAACACGGAGCTTAGGAAAAAATCACATCTGATGTGAGTCATCTTCTCATTCAGACATGAATTCAGTTTATCCTTGCTGGAAGGATGATCTAACCCTTACCTTCTCCAGACTTCCTCAACAGACGATTCAGGCACAGGGGTAGAGAGGAGCTCAGTGGCAGAGGTGAAAAGAGGAAGGAAAAATATACACAAACACACAGAAAAGCGATAATTCTGGAGCTTTCCTCCAGGAAACCATGTGCCACTGCATGGCAACAAAAAGAACCCAGGGGTTCCCTCTCTGCTCCGGCTCCCTGTGAGGAGCCACTTTAAAGCTTTTAGAACATTTGCAGAGTTTGAGAGAAATGGTTTTTGTTTAACTTCAGCTACTTCAGAAATGCCTGGGGCCTGAAGAAACATATTTTTGGATTGCTCTTAAAGAACAGGCTGAACTTTGAAGTTTGGGGAATTTTTTTCAGATCAAATGTTAAATTAATAAACACCAACATGACAAATTGGTCTGAGTACTGGGGAAAAAATTAACAATCACTAAAAAATCTTCTTGGATTAATTAATTGTGGCACATTGTTACTTATCCGAATATGTTGATAGGTCTGGCGCTTCAAGTCTTACAAGCCATGCTGCATAATGTGTTTTTGCATCGTAACTAAGCATGTTTGATATTATTGTCCAATTGCCTCTACAAAATAAAAGATATCATCACCATTGAATAAATTTCAGTTTGGGTAGCAGTGAGATCATGAATGACTAGTTTACTTATAGCTCATTTAAGTTTAAGAAATATGCATAGAAATTCAAAGCATTTGGAATCTAAATTACTTCTTTGTACACAGCTTCTTTATGCCAGAAGTTTCATCAGTGCCACTGAATTTACCCTGCCCTTTCTTGTTAATTGAGGTGCTCGACTAAAGTGTCCCATGTGACCCATTTATTCTTCACTGCATTGCAAGAAATGGCTGGCTAAGGAAACCTTGACTCCATAGGAAGTCATGGGTCAGTCAGCTGCAAGCCACACACAGACTATTAATTACAGCTACGTGGTTGGAGAATCATCTGCTAACACTGTACAAACAGGAACAGTATCATGCCACATCCACATTTTTGTATTTTTGCTTCAATTTTCCTCACCCTACTTTCAGAAGAAAAAACATTGATTCATTCTTAATAGATGCCTTATTAAGTACTTAAAAAGCAACAATGTAAAGCAACCTTCCTCTATAAACACTGGTAAACAACAGTTCACTCACCACTGTAGTTCCTTGCCATCCCAGTGGAACTATTCAATATACTTTCCTGTAGATTTCAGGGACATTTTTTCAGGAATCTCAGAACTGCAATGCTTCAGCAGCCCACAGGTACACCTATCAAGGACCACAGGAACAAGTTTGCTTCTCACAAGGTAAAAAAAAGTACACCCCCTCCAGATTCTGGTCTATTCTCATTAATACAAGCCAAGTTAATTGCACCAGGATATTCCTATTGCAGGATAGAACTGAGATGAGATAGTTCCTACGGAGTTTATCCCTGTGGAGTCCAACACCAGAATCACCTCCCTGAAAAACATGATCCCTGCACAGGGCCAGATTCTCAGCAGGCACTGAGGGACAGGGTGCTTTGATTAACACCACAAGCTCCTGAACCAGAACATCAGTGCCCTGAGGAGGATTCCAACAAACATCTGTTACCATTAAAAATCACTGGTTGAGATCTATACCCAGAGAGGGCCAGGGCTGAGGGATTACACAGTTCCTCTCTGAGGCTTAAACAGCACACAGATTTGAATGTTAGTGAAGCAGCCTTTAAGGAAATCAGCTTCAGAATCAGCAATGAGGAATGTGAAGCTATTAATTTAGCAGGTTTTCTAATGCTTCTCCATTTAATATTTGTAAATTTAATATTGACACATGCAAGCCTTACAAAATTATGTTACAAGGAATAGCTTCTGTACTTCTCATAATAAACAAACAACCAAAATACATGGTGTGTATAGCAGGGTTTTATAGCTGAGATCCTATATTACTTCTTAGAGCCACTTATCTAAAACCTAGTATCTAGAAAAAGCCTGTTTGCTATTTACACAGGTGTCTTAGAGCATTATATAATCATGTAGCAGATCAACATAACCTTCAGATCTCAAAGTATTATAAAAGTACATCAGGACCATGACATACAGGGGAAGCGTCAGCTACCATTTGACATGGGCCTTTTCTTCCTTTCAGAGGTTCACATAGACATGGAAGATAGCTAGACGTCTTTAGTTCTTCATGAGGATAAGGCAAAGAAATCACATCTTTTCCTAACCCTGCTTGCCTAGATTTTTTAACTGGCTGCTTACATAAATGTTTAATTTTTGCCAGTCTTATGTAAGCTGAGTAGTTCCACTACACTTGGTAATAGATCTCCTACAGTAAGGTTCACAAGCCAAGGGCCTTACAAGATCTCTACTTTCAAGAGTCAGGCTTCAGAAGTAAAGCCATAGTAACTTAAAGTATTCAAAATATACCCCACCAAGAAGGACAGTAAGACATGAGAGATGACAGAGTCTACACAAAGGCATAGATGTTTCCACATATTCTCTAACCACAGAGAGGATCCGAAACTACATTACAAATTAAAGCAGACTCTATGATGAAAATGCCCTCCAGAAAAGGCACATTTCATCCCTTAAGAAGAAAAAGGAAGAAAGTAATGTACTATCCATAAAATCCTCCACAATGGCTAATCTCTCATTTCAGTCAGCCAAATCCTGAAGACACCGTTTGGATCTTAACAAGGTAACAACAAAATCCACTGGAATGTAAGAACAAGGGACATATTCAGTTCCTATTACATCTGACTTCATTAGAGCTTATTCTGCTTTTAATCTGCTATAATAAAGACCTTACGTTTGAGTAAAGATCTTAGCATTTTACATGTTCATATAGAAATACATGTTGCACGCAAATGACATGGCAAAGGCAACACTAGTACATCAGACCTTGTACTTACTATGAATGAATTACATTCTCCATTCATGAAGTGCTGTCATTCTTTTGCAAAGCATATGTTATGCAGGATCTACACATACTGCCTTGTTACAAGAGACAACATCAAAATGAAGAAAGTTCCACTTCACATTCCCTTCGCTGTGTACAGCTTTTGCTTGTGCCAAGATGTCGCACCCTCTCCCATAATTTTTAGCAGATCCCCATATATATTAGAAGGTTGTAGCAGAAAAAAAAAGTTCTCATCTATAATGCAATCCACATCATAATACTTTTACAAATTTAGAAACATTGCCTGTTTGCAGGCACAAGCATGTCATCATGCACAGAGGATCGCCAGAGGTTATAGCTAACAAGCATTCCATATAACGCCTGTAACTACCAAGAAGCTGCTCACAGGCTATCATTGGCATTTGCCTAGTTGTACATATATAAATAAAATGGTAATATGACTTCAATCGGGCATAATATCTAACTGAAGTAACCGTATGCCTGCTTAAGAACTACAGCAGCACTAACTCTTAAACGTATTTGTTTGACAAATCTTGCACTGTTTGTTTTCTTTCTAATGGGTTTGGTTTTGTGGCAGTTTTGTGTTTTAGGTTGGGGGGTTTTTTTTGGTTTTGCTTTTTTTTTTAGTTTTGTTTGTTTGTTTTGTTTCTTTGGTTTTTTGAGCTTTTTCTTTGGTTATGGTTTTACTTCTAGTTCACTAAGTCCTCAAACTTGATTTACTTCCAGGCTCTTTACCCACAAATGTACTAGATAAGATGAAAGTATCAGCAAGGGAACACTTTTGTCCGTAAGGTATAGATACAGAAATACACAGCTTCTCAATTTTAAATGAATGTGAATCAACACCAGTGAAGACTAACAGAGTATTTGCCCACCATAACTTGGGCTTTTCCCCATTTTCTTCAGGTACTTCACATCTTCAGATAGTTCATGTCTTGCCGAGTAGCAACTTTCTTTTTCATGCTGTGAATCCTATCACGGCAAAGCAAGCAGAAAAACACAGCTGAACAGCATTTTACAGCATCAATGACCTCAATCTCCCCACCCCGAGTAACAGCCAGTTCAAGTTTACTTAGGGATTACCCTTTACTCCTCCAAGGCTATGATTTACAAAGCAAAGATATACCTGAGAAGACCTAAAACTATTTGCCTACCAAGCATTAGCTCTTCTGAACTCAATAGTCATGGAAAGTAAAACGCAGCCCATACGTGAGAAAAGCTGTGTGAAGATGCAATTCTCCTTACAAAAAACACAAGGAAAAGCTACCAGGAAATGAATTTGTTTCCTGGGTAGAAAGAAGAGGCAGCAAGCAGCAGCAGCAAACATCTATGACTAGCAAGCTGCAGCTGCTGCACTCTGCTAATTAACTACAGGGGAGAAGCAGAAGAACAGCCTGGGCTGTGGTTTCTGAAAATGGTCCTTGCAATGTAACCTGTCACTGAGGACCTGCAGTCCTCCAGTCAGCGGAGGAACTGCACAGAGATTATCATCTTGTATTGTGGGGCCCGTTTCCTTTGCTTGTGGCATGCCTCCCTGAGAGGGACTTTAAAGAAAATACATGTTAAAAAAAAAGAAATTTGGAATGGGCTGCTTTATAAAAACAAAACAAAACCGAAAAGAACTGTGAGCCATGCTATGAACTCCACACTACAGTTTGCATTTTTTAAATTCCTTTCAGTGGAATAAATCAGCAATGGGTCAAACCGGTTCAGAAAGTGTTTGAATAACTGCCCATGGAGTGCCCAGGGGTTCTCCGTCAGCTGAGTATTTTGACTGCTGCTGTTCAGCTGCCATTTGAGAAAGCAGAACCACTGGGAAAGACAACACAACGCAAACGAACACTGGCTATCAAAGCATACAGTGTACCAATATGCACACTGCACAGTCTGGGTTTCAGAGATGTTACCAAAAGCAGCTTTACATCACACCGCTCCATGACGCTCCTAGCTAGCAATGCTCAATACAGCCAAAGGTAAGTGGTCTTCAAGAAATTGCAATAGCCAAAAATACCTAATTTTATCTCTGTAATAGAAACGGTAATTGACAAATCGTTATTTTACATTTATAAAATATATGATGAGGAGCATACCACATGCATTCTAGACTTTCTGTCTGCATTGAAAATCAACTGGGAAATTAGGAGGTATGGCGTAGAAACATCACTACGAATATACTGTATTACTGCTTTTGCAGCTGCAGTCTCAGAATTTGTTTCACAATAATTCAGTTACCCATGTTTAAATAACCAGCCAGCAGAAGGAAGGCTGATATATTTCATATGCATTCTCTTTGAGCAGGGGGGCCTTCACGTCTGGTCGAAAAATGTCAGGCTCATATGACACCACCAGAGTCAGGAGAGATGCCTAACCATAACTAAAAGCAGAATTTGGCCAACACAATTGGAAAATACCAGCAGAGTATATACAAATGCACACACGCAATCTCATATAAGAGCAGAGCATGAGACAGATTGGATTTTCTTAGTTACACCTTTAAAGAAAAAGAAATTTCATGTACAACCCCCTCACTGCGCTATTACATGGTTCATTTATCTCACTGCAGCATAAACAGACATACCCGAGCCTGTAGTAGGGGAGAAGGGGAGAGAGTTTTTCTTTTTTTCCCCCATTGAGGATTTTCAATAGTTTGAAGAGCAAAAGAACAGATCTGGCCTGCCTTCCAAACCAACTTCAATAATAGATAAGCCATTTTAAGACTACCATAGTCAGCAAGTATGCACATAAGCTGTGCATGAATATATTTATCTGTACTTTTAATAGAGCTTATTTTTTCCCCTTTGTTTTCCTGGTTTCCTTTAGCATACAGTCTAGAAATAAAAAGTGAATGTCTCTCCTGATTCTGCAAAACCACCCTTTCACAATGGATCTTAGCGGTTTCTCAAGAATCCTTACCCAAAGGAAAGCAGTTCTGTCAGCTTCAGTACCAATTTGTATAAGTTTTCGTAAGACAATTCTTGTCAAACACATCCTTCAGAAAGGAAGGATTTTTGCTTGCTTGCTGCATGCAGTGCCTGACTCGAAGCTGCCATTCATCAAGTTTCTTGCCTCTTCCTGGTACACATCCTGTTAATACCTTCATATACACTTCAGTGTTTTGCAAAAACAGGGTGAAAATGGGTAATGGCAAAGCAAACACAAAGAAATTTCTAAAAATACAAGATCCTAAACCAGGGAACAACAGCATTTTAACAAAATTAAACAGATTGATAAACTTTGCTGCAAATTTAAAACAATTCTGTTGTATCTGAGCCCATAATGATTATTTTGAATATAGATATTTACTGCTGCCAATAAAGAAATTTTTTGGTAACTCTTCTATTATTGGGAAGAGCTTGAATATAATCCAGTCCAAAAAAATGCTGACTTTCCTAAATAGGGGCTGTGTTTTTGCAATAAAGAATACTGGTCAATATACAAGTGAAGGAAAACTGAACCAGATGTCAGTAATAGGACCACAGAACGTTGCATTTGCCCAGAATCGCTATTTTAAACACACGATGTTGGTCTGCTGGTTTGTGGGATAATACATTCTTGGCAGCCAGAAGGAGTTTCGATATGCTAGAAGGTTATCCTTAAGCAAAAAGAGAATTAGAAAAAAAAAAAAAAAAAAGAAGAAAAGAAGCAGTAGAGAGGTAAAGAAAGGCCACTAATTCATCAAGCTCCCAATGGAAGAAAATTATGACTTACTCAGGAAATCAGTTCGAAAAAAAGGCAGTCTGAAAACAGAAGGTTTGGGGTTTTGACGTTAATGTTCATTTTCTGCGTTACTTCCTTACTACTACTACCTCATTGTACTTTGCCTTTTTAAGGTTTCTTCCCTACATACACACTCAGTTTCTGGACAAGAAGCCTAATGAAAAAAAACAGAGAGCTTTTTTCTTGCAGCTCCCATGCAGTCAGGACCAATGGGTGGGGGAATCACCTCCCTCCACGACCGCAAGCACAACCCAAACCCACAGAACCTGGTCCCAAAATCCTTTTGCATTTTGCTCACACCAGGATCCTGCTGCCATCACTGGGAGGAAGCTGTTCACAGGATCAGGCCCCACTGTTCCAGAATCACTACAAACAGCCCTGGAAGCTACATGCACACAAATAACATTAACCCAGGTCCCTATCCATGCCCAATTAAGTACTTACCCATCTCTAAAATGTTTTTTAGTTCAAATTCAGAGAGATTTGGGACCGGGGATTTTTTTTCTCCTTCTATGTAAAAAGTAATTAGATCTGTATGCCTTCTTAATGCAGAAAATAAAACTTCAAGATGTACTTGTATGCTTGGCAAACAATCACTTCCCTGTTTTACAATGTAGTACATTTAAAAAAACCAACTCTGTTCGCTGTTTTAACCAACCCTTATCTGAAAGATAATTAAAACCACTTCCCAATATACAACCAAAGTTTTATTTTTATAGTCTATCTTCCATTATGGCATAATCCTTTTTTTTTTTTAAACCAGTGAAATATACAAATCACACAAGACAGAAATATGTACATTAAATGTACAGAACAGAGGAAAGGACATAGGAGATTTACATATCTGAATGACAAGTAAAATATTTTACATTAAATAGTGTTTTAATAGCTGGGATCACGAGATTCAGTTCTGCTCAGACCAAAGTCACTAAAAAGGAACCATGAGGTGATTCACCAAATGAATGAAAAAATTATCATGGTTTTTGTACAATAAAAACCAAAGTGACATATTCAATGAATTAGTGCTTTATTTATTTATCTTACTTTAAAGATATTATTTGCCAACATCTGAAGATGAGGGGTAAATATGTCCTTGTACAATAAATTAAGAGCAATAAAGCGCCATTTAAGAAGCTGATAAATGATCAAGATGAACTTAATGATACAGCTTAAAGGCTTGTGAAAAGTCAAGGCTTTAGTACAACTAGGCTAAAGTGAAAGATTTTCCTAACTTGGTATTTGAAAAACCATTTTCTTTAACTTGTTGGATGGGACCGAGTTGGAAAGAGGCATCTGAACCAATGATGAAATCCTGTATAACTACACAGTACTGGGGGAACGCACATTATTCCACAAACAACAATTTCCATTCCAAAACTGAAAAGCAAGGGCCACATGCAGCACATTTTGGAGTCGGAAGGTGTCTCCTTTCAGCAACAATCAATAATGCCCTTAAATGTAAGATTGGAATCGAAGCAACCAGACCAATATCAATTCAAACGCAGGGTGCTGCCCCTACCAACCGCCCAAGACAGTCCTGAAGCTGGGAAGAGGCTTAATTCTTTGTGACTATCCTTAAAGCTTTTGAATGATAAAAGCTTTAAAGCTTAAAAATAGAAACACCAAAAGGTTAGAATCAATCTAGTAACCTTAAGAGAACTGAAAAAGAGAATGGGGGATGAACCACCCCTGTAATTTAGACATTTTATTATTTCTTAAATCATTAAAATATATATGTACAAAAAGCTTTGAAATATCAGACACCAGCAGACCACAGTTCTCCCGCATATATGTAACTGCTCAAGTATAGTCTGAACAGTTGTAGTGTATATCTGCAATATATTATCTAAAGCATGTGTATTAAAGACATAGGATGATAAATTTGGTATTGCTGCAACGTTTCATTGAACTATAATAGTCAGTTAATGTTATTAAATATGAAACTATTGTCTCCTTGAGTGAAAGCGATCCCAAAATCTGCGAAAAAAATATATAAAAATCAATCATTCCAAGAGTGGATATCTAATGATTTATTTTCTCACATAAAATTAGAGGAGTTATTTGTCAAGCTGTGTTTTGAAAGACAGCCAGCTATTACACCATTTTTAAGGCATTTTTAAATTTGGGGAATTCTGTTTTCTATGGGCTTTCCAAGCTGGGAGACCAAAAACTGCTTGCAAGCATTGCAGCTCCCCTCCGCCCGGCCACAGTGCCCCATGCAGTCTGCATCTTGGCTCTCTTCGCCCTCAGTAGGAGTGAAGCACTGCTCTGTAAGATGAGACACTTGAACATCACAATTAGCTAATAAGGCCAAATCCTGCCTTGAAGAATATCTTCATTATTCGTCAAGGCAAATTTTTTTACCTCTTTTTTTTGGTCTTGTTAGGTTCTGGAACCAGACATGGTGACTCAGGAATAGCGCAGTTGAAGCCTCTATGATCCTTTGCTCTTTTATCCTTTGATGACATTGTGTATTCAAGTGGGCACACTCAGATATGCAACTGACAATGTACTTTGTGATGAATATACCCCCTTATTTACAGAGCCCTAAATGTACTGAACATATAAATGCCCTATTCTGGTAACTTCTAGTGTCTAAAACTAGAAGTCATGGACAGCTCTGTGTATTCCTCACATCCATAAGGATTGTTCTAACATCCCAAGCACATTACATGGTTGCTCTGCCTACTGCACATGTATTACGTCCCAAGGGACTAAATGGGGATATGTTGGATTTTCCCCTCAAACTACTCTAGTGTTTTTTAAGAAAAGTCAATTTTTATTTTTTTTTTTTTACTTTGTAAAATAAATATTCTCAGGTTCTCCCCCATTATTGCCAAAAATATAAGCCACACACAGTTCTGGGATGGACGCAGAGAGGGTTTCCAGGCACTTCTCTTTGTAATCTTGCAACCTTTATATTTTTTATGTTTTTCCTTCCCTCCTGCCATTTTTTTTTCCCTCTTTTTTCATTTTTTTTTTTTTTTAAAGACGACAACTCACTGGACTCTATAAATAAATTGAAGATAGTCCTGTAGAAAAGGAGAGGGGGCTGCACCCCTTGCTGGCAGGTAGCTGCAGTTCCTTCCACCTCGTCTGTCCCCTATTTGCACACAAATTGGTCCACAATCTCTGTGCACAACTTGCATTTCACATAGCAGCACCAGTGGAACTTGCAGTGGCAGCGCTCTCGCTGCACCGTCTTGAACTGGTCATACCCCCGGCCGCAGCACATGAGTTCACAGCCGTCCATGCCCTCCGAGGTCTTATTGCAAAGGCGGCCCTGGGTGCCCAGGGACCCAGTGCTCTCATTGCGCACACAGTAGTCAGGGCTGGGATCGATGTAGACCAGGTCGTGGATGGTGGGTGCGTTGAAGCGGCTGTTCACTTGCACCAGCTTGCCCCGGCTGTTGAGTTTCATGGCAGCAGCGCTATCGTATTTCTCCTTCAGGGCATCGCCTACTTTGCGGAAATCAGCAAGCTGCAGCCAACAGGTCTTCAGGCTACAGGAACCAGAGACACCATGGCACTTGCAGGCCACGTCAGCCAGGTTGTACACAGTCTGGAGAAGCCAGGGAGAGAAAGCAAAAATGATGATGAAAGATTAGCATGGCTGTGAATGCATTTATTCCCCTCGCTTCCTTCCGTCTGTCACATTCCCTCTTGTCCCTCTACAATATTCACCTTAGCATCCTCTTCCCTCCCGCAATATACTGGGAAGGAAGCGCAAGAGAGCCAACATGCGCGCACCCCCCACACCCTGTTTAGCTAGGAGGAGGAGGAGGGGAGCGCTCTCACCATCCTCTCCCCACCACAGAGACAGCAGCCACAGCACACAGGGCCCAGACAGCAGCGTCAGGCTGCAGTCAAGTTTGAGGAATTCGGTCTCAAGCCAGCGGAGGATTTTGCTGTTTCATTGAGAAATGTAAAACATCCCTTTATTTTCTGAGTTATTCTCTCTACTGATGTCTGCTTAAAGCTGCAATTTGGGAAAGAGTTAAGATTCCTCCTGCTTCTGGCTCAGCTGCAGCTGATTGTCTACTCTTGGCTCAGCATCCTCCTCCTATCCCAAATACTGCTCTGCAAAAGAGACTTCATCCAAGAAGAAACCCCCAAACACCTATGGGTGGGAGACAGAGCTACATAGCAATATCCTCTTTACAAAGCTTTGGCAGGGAAATATCAGTCACTTGCCTTGTACAAATAGAAATAAAAGCCAGTGTTGACAATGCCCCAAAAATCCTGGGGTCTGACACATTAGATGATACTGTAGACAGCTTCCACCCAGCAGTTACAGAGTATCAATGCTGCCAAATGGCACTGCAAAAGTGAAGCTGAAGAAGGAAAAAACTGCTCGAGCCTCCGTAAGCAACTGTGAAAGTGTCATTTTTCTTCTTGCTAATAGTAAATTGGACTATCCATTGCTTTCAGACACCCTCCTCTCACATTTAAATACTATTAATTTTCAATTATCTTTCATCCTTCTTCACCTTAGAACACAAGTGTAAAGTCTCCAGACGACTATTTCTGGCACCTCAAGCTCTAGGAAAATAATGATTTTGGCTCTTCATACTCAGACTATTAAAAAAAAGAAAAGTTTACACCCATTCATTTAAGGTATTTTCAAGATTAAAGAAACCATAAAGACATGTTTAACCACAGAAGACCGTGCTTTCCAATAGTATGGAGGAGCTTTTCACATCCTTTTAAAGCAGGGATAAAAAAAACCCAGAACAATTCTGCAGCACAATTCCAGCCTGGGAAGGCCAGTGTGTCCCTCTTCCCTCCAATGCACACTGCCCTGGTTGGAAATACAAACTAATGAAATGCTGTTCAGAGAATCCACAGCGAGAGGGGACTTTCAATGAAACAACATAGAGGGAAGCACAACACACTCCGGTCCCAATCCTCCCCCACGGGGAAGGCAACTGGGCTGTCAGACAACACAAATTCATGCACTCCCCACCCTGTATTTGCTGTTTTCTTGGTTTACGCATTGAAACGGACGCAAGGCTTGATGGCCTTTCACGGCCCAGCATGGCCCCGTGCCCTTCCAAGGCACATCTTCCCCCAAAAGTAAGGGATGGGGGCAGAGGGAGGTGCTATTTCAAAGCCACTTACTCTTCTCCCGGCCTCGTTGTTATGCAGGTTCATCATGATGCGGGCGCTCTCGTAGGAGCCTCT
The DNA here is from genome assembly GCA_039877255.1 of Loriculus beryllinus. Lineage (NCBI taxonomy): Eukaryota > Metazoa > Chordata > Aves > Psittaciformes > Psittacidae > Loriculus > Loriculus beryllinus. Next base: position 36,899 of record JBCJKH010050970.1, on the reverse strand, counting down.
CTGGTAAACCCTCTCACGCTCCCGGGCATCAACAAACTCCTTGGCGAAGCGGTATCCATATTCGATGTTATCCCCGCAGCCGCCCCAAAGCCAGTCCCGGGGCAAGTCTTTGGGCCGTGCCGCTCGGCTGCAGCCGCAGGAGGAGAGCTCACCCTCCCGGCAGGCACGGCTCATGGCGTTGACCACCCCAGCTGCGCTCACCGCATAGGTGAACGCCGTCTCCCGGCTGCCTGCACAGAAAGACAGCGGTGTTAGGGGAGAGCCTACCACTCACTCCCTGCCTGCTGACGAGCCATGAGGGTGAAGGCTGAACAGGAGCCACTAAAATTCATCTGCCTATTGAAAGGTAGAGTAACCCTGAACCCTGTTCCTCAAAAGGTCTAAAACCCAAGTGAAACCAATCCACCATAGTACACAAGGTGTGTTTGTGAAGAGCAGGAGTCGCTTCTCATTCATGCTTGGATGACAGAGCAGGGAGGAAGGAGGCGAACTGGGTCTGGAGCACAATGCCAGCCGGGCTGAAGCAACCGTGCCTGAGTGTGAGGGGCAGAAAGGGAAACAGACTCTGTCTTTCAGAAAAAAAGAGATGTTAAATACAACTTTTAAAAGTCTGGTTCTTAAATTACTACTTCTCGAACATGATTTATGCACTTCACCCACTTGTTCCAATTTATTTAAAGTTATAGCATTTTACAATGTCTCCTGGTATCAAAGGAAATGCATAGCAGAAGAACACGTAACTTTCCACACTACACATAAGCCAGGCACTTCTGTAGGAGGCTATTTAAAACTAACAACAACCTGTGCTGCTTAGTATCCACCATTCCAGCACTTGTGAATATGGCAAGTGAGTCCATGGGCAATCGTCTTTACAAATTACAGGGAAGGAAAAAACCTTGGCACAAGGCAGCCTTGAAGGTTTTCTCCTGCATCTGGTGCCCTTAAATGGAAATTGAAAAACTCGAGTTTCAAACTTTCAGAAGAAAAAGTTACAATACCCACAGCATAAGACATGGCCACGTACCATCCTCTTGACAAAATCTAATCCCACCTTTACTCAGAGCCCAACTTCCCCTATTGCTTTTCCAAGGGCGCTACAAGTTCTGACTAAAACTAGAAAAGCTTTCAAAGAAGCAAAAAAAAAAACCAAAACACAAAACTTGCACCTTGAGAGACAGCATCTCACTGGGTCTTTTCCAAGATTCCCAGAACAGACTAAGTATTTCTCTTTTTTTTATTTATACTAGTTAAGCTTTATTCCTAATCTTTAGTCCAATTAATAGATCAAGCTAGTTTTTAATCTTCATTTTACAAGATTTTTCTTAGGGAACAGCATGGGCCCTTATAAAATTTGGGCCTTAAGAGGTTGCATATTGAAATGTCACATCTATTTAGGCAGCAACATTTTGAGGCAGAAACTCTTTGCACACGACCTACCATAACAGGTCAAATCTGAACAGGAACCTTTGAGCACTTCTGGAACACAAATAATTTGCAGTCTGGTCCATACTCAACATCAAGATGACACCATACTCAGAGCAGCTTTGTTAACGCAACAGCTGTCATCTACTGGATTAATTGTAGTAATAGATGCTGGCTTTCAATGGGTAAAATCAGAAGTCTTATGTTGATCTTTCGATCAGATTTAAGGAAAATGAGAAGCACTTTTGTCCTTTACTTACAATCCTCACAGACACCTGCTCATGGAAGTACTTACATGAATTATGGGTATAAAGGATTACACGATAGCCTTTTCAGTTAAAAAAGATTTGGCTTTATGCAGTGACTTATGCCTTGCATTCACTGCAAACTGTAGCAGGGGGAACCTCATACAGATTTTAATGTTCCCATTTGCTCTGTAACACACATTTTTGGATTAAATCCTTAAGCAAAATTTCCACTAGATTGAGAGGAAAGAAACGTGGTCTGCTTCGGACCACAGGACTCGCCTCTTCCGCTCTGTTTTATTCTTTTCCATGTTTAGTCAGCTCATGCTTTCACATGGTTAACTACACCGTTTATTGCAGGATTTGAACTCATAAAACTGACTTTTTTTGACTAGTTTTCATTATTATCCTTGAGCATACTTTAAAGAACTTACTCTAAGTGGGAAGAAGGAAAGGCTGGGGTACAGAACAGGTAGTTGCCCCACCAAGTTTCCTCCTTGAACATTTAGGCAAACTATAAAATAGCATCAGCTGCTGAAGTAGATTTCAAGCCCCCACAGCTTGCAAGCCAACATGGCCTCAAGTCATCGACCCCAGGAACACGTTAAGAGTGATGGTTCCACATGGATGAGTTACTCTGATTTTTGTTTTAAATCTTTAGGCACAACTGTGCTTTCCTTCACTTTCAAACATATCTGTCTTTTCCCACAGTCCAACATTTCTCTCTATTGTAGCCATGGCAAGGAAACACACATTCCAAACACACTCGAGTCCCCTCTCTCCCATATATATAAAACATTGAAATGGAACTGTTCAATATACACACACTGTAAGAAGCCACCCACAGAGCAAGGACCTGCCCTTTACACTTGATACGTGTAAGTCTGCAAGAACAGAACTTTTTTTTTATATATATACCTGATCATAAGATACAAAATGCTCTTTGTCTCGTATTTTAAAAGCATTCAACATCAGGCAGCAGGCATGAATAAACTGGACCCAAACTACACTGAGCTGCTGGGGGAGGATCCAGTTATTTTATTATATGTTAGCACTTAGGTATTTGCAAAGCCTAAGTGCAGCCAGCCCTGGGCTGGCCCCAAAGCCAGGAGATGGCACAAGGCATGGAAGGCAGCAAGGACCATGGCCTGCCCTGGGCACCAGCAGTAAAGGAAAGCAACAGAGAACAAAAGCTCTAAAATTTTGCAGTTCAATAACCCACAGAGCAAGTTTCCAAACCCAATGCTAGGTTTATTTGTACAGCTTTAGCTAACTTTGCAGGATAAATCCTGGAAGAAAGACTGTCCATTTATACATTGGGGTAATTACTGTGCTGTCAGTCAGTGCCTGGCCTAAGCGCTCCTGTGCACAGCCAGTGACAACGCATCCTTAACTTAGATGACAAAATACTCCTAAACTACATGAATTCAGAACCTGACTACCATCTTCTCACATCAGCAAGTGTAAGGAGTATCTGGCAGTCCCTGACAAGCCAGGGTACGCAGGCTGAAGTAAAACTGAATCAGGCTCTAGAAGTACCCATTTTTCCTTCGACTCAGAGAAAGAGCAACTGGTCATTACCAAAGGTCAGCATGAAATAATACAACTGTTACCCACAACACCTTTCTTGTTCTTAGTGAATGTACTCTTTAGGCTCTTTAACTGTTGAATATGGCCATTAACCTTGCTTCCATCTGCAATTAGAATAAGTGCCTTAATTATATGATGAATTGCTGTGTAGACATCAGCTAATACAGTCATATTCAGCAGAAGGGTGCAGCAAAGTTATTTAACTTGAAAGAAACCACCTTTAAATAGATCTGTCATGCTTGGGAAGGGCAGAAACTTCTATTCCAGAGACAGACACCACAAACTGCCAGCCCAATCCTGTACCTTTCTTCACACCAACAGTCCTCTTGAGCTAATTTCACTTGCTTGGATAATAAACAAGGACTAAAGGATGAAGGCCTAAATATTAAAAAGATTGGTTTTCTGACATTTGTTAGAGTACAAGAACAGAAAGGCATATAGAACAAGCTTTTTTTCATGTCTCATGTACTTTTAGACTTTTGCTTGGGTAAGGTGAAAAAAAAACCAAACTCTATGAGGGGGGTTAATACTGTGCTTGTAAAAATCTTAGGGAAGGTTGTTTATCTAAACTCATCTGCTCCAATTAGGTACTTTTATGCAATAGATTTTTTCCATTTGTCTATCTACAAATAAAAACTTCTTTTAACAAAAATTGAGACCAAATGTGAATTGATGTATTCCTTCAACCTTAATGGAAGTTAGCCTATTTACAGATAAACCTGAGTCTGATTTTAAAACTTTATTTTGTTAAGCAGGACAGAAAAACATGGATATAAAAGCTTTACCTCTCCAACTAAAAAGCACTGCTGAGTTTCTCAGTGTATTGATTACTACATTAAAAAAATCATAACTTTCAACCATAAACATAGGCGTTTCCTAGTTGCTTAAACACAATCAGGAATCTGACTGGGAAAGTCAGGCAAAGGTTTCACCATGGACCCAGTTCAACAGCACTGGTTAAAATTTTGCCAAGGACTTTAAAATACGATGTGACAGGAAAGGCAGGCAACACATGAGCACTGGAAAAGCACATTTCAAAGAATATCTGATAGGGAAGGAGTTGGGTGCCCATCAAATTGTGGTAAGATGTTAAACAGGAATCTGTCTCTCTTACCAGCGAAGTGATTACATTAAAGGCAAGTTACAAAGACAATCACACATTTTGTCCTGCTAGAACTGTTTTCATAAAAACTACCCTGCTAACATTATGTTAACATAAACCTACCTTTCTCAAAAAAGAACCTCCCAAATCTGCTATCAAAAAACCAAGAAGGAATTTCTTATAAACACCATAGAGAGCACAGCAATTTTCAGTTAACCTCCAGACCAAGAGTAATTTATCATGCAGCCGCTAACTTTGCAACTAGACATGGACATCTTTAATTTTACAAGACACTGCTGCTTTTCATTCTCTTAGGTTGCCTTCATTTTGTCTCAGGTTTTCTAAAAGGAGAGTTCAGAGATGCATTTTTTTTCTCCTTTATTCCCATACACAACTATACACTCCTACTTTGTCTTCCAAGACACACGGCTGGACAGTGGTGGGAAATCACCTCCAGCTACAAATAATTCAAATCCTTTGCCAACTTTTAAAAACACTTGATTGTATACAGTACTCAGTAAGAACCTGGCAAGAGATCTAAGTGCAATGCAGCATGTACCATACATATCCTTAGACAAGAGTTTAATCATAAAGATGTTGCTTCCTACCTATCTGCATGACTCTGCCAAAAACAGAGTTGTTGTCCACAGTGCTGCAATTCCATCTTCTATGTCTGAACTGATACTGGCACTCCTTAATGCCCGTCTTTGCACCCTCTCCAATGAACTGCATATGGTCCTGATACAATTGGCAGAGTTTCTTCTGTCCTTGGGAAAGCCCTGCTAGCTGGCTACACAGTGGCTGGGCTCCTATTATATATACCTCTGACATCTGAACAGGGTTCATGGGGTTCATAGGGTTCATCCCTAAAGACCTGCATAAAGAAAGATTTCGATTAATAAAGAGAAGATTCAAAAATGAAGAAAAAAAAAAAAGTCTATATATCCCAAACAGAACTGTATCTTATACATGAGCATACAACTCCTGGTTTTGCTAACAAGTAAGAAAAACCAAAACAAAAGAAAAAGCATACTTATATAGGAAACTTTTGTTTAAAAGACAGTTCAGAAGTTATTAGTTCCCAGCCCTGTGGTTACCACAATACATCAGAGACTGAAGCAAGACGCAGACTCAGAAGACTTGCATCTAGACAGTCCCTCACCAACTTGAAAGGACGTAGTAAAAATAACAGAAGTTCCCAACAACTGCATGGTCAGAAAAAATAAATAAAACAAAACCAAAAAAGCCCCCCAAACCCCAACTTCTTTTAGCATGCATTTTAGATTGAAGTTTGGATTTTTCAATCTGTTCTACTATAAAGAATCAGGGAAACCTTTAACAAGCCAGAAGTTTGAAACTTGCTAGAGACTACTCCTAGCTTCTTCCGAACAACACACAAAAGAACAGAGGCAAGTATATTCACTGTAAACAAAAATCAACTTTGTTTTCTTTGTTCTGAAAGTGCTCATCGCATCATATATTTCAATTAAAAAGTGACCATTCATCCAAGAAGGATCATTTGAAGCAGCAGAGAAACACCCATTTAAAGAACTCCCAACATCGTACACCATACAGAAATAGCTAATTTGCCAAAACAGAAATTTAAATGTATTTCTTTGTAACAAAATACACTTATAATCATTGATGTTACAGGAAAGTTAAAACCAAAACTTTAACGAAAGTTTTTACTACCCAAACTATTCTATGATTCTACACTTGTAAATCAACATTCTTGCTTATATATGGAAAATTTCTAATCTAAGGGAGTCAAGATGACTCTTGGGAGAGGCAATTCTAGTCATTTAAGGATGATCAAATTCACAGAGAATCTACTGTGCAACTTCCTAAAAACTGAATTTTACAACACGAGATGTCGAACATTTACATTATGAGAGAGACACGTTCATTTTACTACACAACGTATTACAACTAGAACATTACTCCCCTGCTGTCTCGTTCATGTGGTACTCCCTCTGAAATGAAGTACATACATAAGAAATAGATATTTAATCAAGCAAATCTTCACACCCCCTTTTAAAATCAAGTCGACACAAGATGCTTACCACCAAGAGCTGGCTTCTATTACAACCTGGGTAAAAGAAGAGAAAATGGCCAGAGCCACTACGAGGTACTGAGAAGCCATTGTACTGCCAACTGTCCCCAAAGCACCTCCTTGGATTAATACTGCAGTGGATTTCTAGAGGGGGGAGAGAAAGGATCAGATTGTTTATTGCTTCTCAGACTATTTTCGAGCATTCAAGTTTTAACAACGGAAGTACCCGTGCCCCTCGCCTGCCCTTCTCCCCGCCGATGCTCTGGGGCCAGGCGCACGTCGCGGCTCCCGCTCCACCGGGCAGAACCCACCCCCAACCCCGACACCGCCTTCCCGGGGCGGCCACAGCACCGATCCGCGCCCGCCTGTCCCGAGGCCCCGCTGCTCCCCGCCAACGGCCGGACGGGACGGGGCCGCTGCTCCGGACACGGGAGACACGGCTCCCCGTCCGGCCATCCCCCCTACCCGGGGCTATAGGCGACCGAGGGCCACGGGACGGGCATTACCCCATCGCTTCCCGCTCCGGAGCCAGCACCGTCGACAGGAAACACTCCCCGCCAGCTAAAGGTGCCTTCGGGTTGGCAAAGTGAGCCCGAGCGGACGCGGGAGATACCAGTGCCAAGAGGGGTCGGTACCGTCAGGGGGCTCCGGGGGGGCTCGCCGGCTCCCGCACGGTCGTCGCCTTCCCCCTCTGCCCCCTAAAGCATCTCGCTGCAGCCGCCCGCTCTCCGCAATCACCGAGGCAGCCCCGAGCTCCGCGCTGGCGCCGCGGCGACAGCCCCGACGGCAGCCCCCGGGCCGGTACCGGCCTGGGGAGGTATCAGGGGATACAAGGGGCGGCTCGGCGTCCAGACCCGACCCCTGCAAGAACCAGGCTGCCTCCTTGGAAGTCAAACGCTTCCCCCAACAGGTCCCGCGATCACCGCCTGCGTCCTCACACGGGACTCTAACGCGCTAACCAGTGCCATTCACTGTTTTTTCTTTCCCCTCCCCTCGGAAGGAGGAAAAAAAAAAAAGGAGAAAAAAAAAAAAAAAGACGTTTCGACACTTGGGGGCTCCCTATTCATTCTCAAAACGTCCTCACTGCTGAACTGAAGGTGCTCTTAATTCTAATTTATCTGTTTGCGAAGGGTCGGGAGGAGGGACCGATTGCAGCGCCGCGACGGCGAGCAGGGCTGACACGGAACCTGTCGGGATGCACGCAGAGAAGCCTCGGTCACTGAGCCTGGGGCTCCTGCCACCGTGCCGAGGCGAAGCCTCCGCTCGCCTATGGCTGCTTCCTGCGGGTCCAACACCTCCTGCCCGGGGGGTCCCCAAGTCCTCGGTGCTGGGGGCCGTGAGTAGAGCCGGTCTCCCACAGCAGAATGATCCCATCCGCTACCGACGGGAGCAATCCCGGGAAAGGTGCGAAAGCAAAGTACATATTTAGCTAGGGACGAGGCAAAGCAAGGAGTGCGAGGAGCTCGCTGTGGCACCCAAAAGCCAAAGTTCTGGGGCCTTTCTTTCATCTATTAATTCTTAAAAATAATAACAACAATAATAAAGAAATGTCGCGGAACTGCCCGAGCCCTGAGGAGGGACACAATGGTGCTCAAGCGGGACTCCAACAGATGTGCGAGCCGCCAAGCTGCCCCGGCTGGGCGGGTGACCGGGGCTCGCCGGGCGCGGAATAAGCCGGTTGCCGGGGCACGGCGGGGAGGGCAGCGGTGTCTCCGCTGCAAGACCCGGACGGCGGGCCCAAAGGCCCCCTGCCCCGTTCAAAGGGCCCGGGTGTCCCTCCGGGACTGGCAGTCGCCAGCGCTGCATCCGGCCCGAACCACGGTCCTGAAGCCCCCGGGGAGCTGTGCCGCACCGCTCCCAACAGGGGGCGGCCTCGGCCGCCGCAGCGCCGGGAGGCGGCGGGGACGGGGCGGCTGCTGCCCCTCCGACGGCACCACCCGCCCCTCATCACCGCTGTTATCGTCCTCCTCGTCTCCTGCCACGGCGCTGCGTGGCGGGGCGGGAGGAGGCACCTGCGAGTGGGGGCCCAGCCCCTCCAGCCCTTCCCTTCTTCACGCAGCAGCTGACAGGCTGCCATCAAAACCAAAACAAAACTATATAAAAAAAAAACCCAACAACAACAAAAAAAAAACCCCTCTCGCCGGCAGCATCGGCTATCAGGAGTGTAAGGCACCGTTTTCAACTTTGTAGGGCCGCGGAGATTGGTTTTTGGTATTTAATGCACCCCATGCGGAGCCCGCGCTCTTTGCTGAGATGAAAAGGGACGCTTTTACAGATCCTGAAGCCGCGGGATCGCCTGTGATCCTGTTTTACACAGGGTGTCTGGAAAGCCTGCGAAGGCATCTGGTTTTCTAGAAGCACTACCTGCGGGAAGGCGGCATCCAGAGCTGCGGCTCCGGGGGGCTGTAAACCGCAGGAGGCTGCGCGGCTCCGCGGGGAACCCCCCGGCCGGCCCCGGCTTCCCGCTGCGGCTTTACATCCATCTGGCACGGGCGGAGCCCAGGTTTCACGTTTGCAGAGAAAGGCACCCGCTGGGTCCCCCAGCCCAGCTCTCTCCCACCGGAGAGACAGCAGGGGAGTCCCAGGGGGGCCAGGGCGCACCTCTGTGCTTCCCTCCACGCCAGCCCCGGCGGGGGAAGAACCTCGCTCCTCGGCCCAGCTGAACTCCCTGTGACCCGTCGAGCGCAACCGATTTAGTATACAATTGCCAATTAAAAACAAACAAACAAACAACGAAAAGCCAACAGCCGTTCCAACATGGAGTCTTCGCAACGCCAAGGGGGACCCCGAGGACCACGCTCCTCCTCGTTGACCCAGGCGGGACCCTCTGCAGATGCAGAGTGATAATCTCCAGAAACTTAGAATAAAATTAAAAAGGGGGGGGGGGGGGGGGGGGAACTGACTCCCGGTCCCCCCCTGGCCCCCAGCCAACTCTCCTTAAAGGTACAGGCCACCATTAGCGCCGACGCCGAACTCCTCCATAGTTTGGGAAGTTTGGAAAGTTGTCTTTAAACTCCCGTGAGGAGCTGTTGCCAGAAAGATGCACCAGGACGCGGCGGGCAGAGCGAGCCCAGCAAGTGTCCCTGCGGCGGCCAGCCTCTCACCGGGGGGGGGGGGGGGGGGGGGAGGGGGGTGGTCGCAAAAGACAAGAAAAAAGGAAGGAAAGGTGTTTTTT
>JBCJKH010050970.1:0-27302 GCA_039877255.1 Loriculus beryllinus | reverse complement strand
CCCCCCCCCCCCCCCCCCCCCCCCCCCCCCCCCCCCCCCCCCCCCCCCAGATGATCGCAAAGAGCAAGGAAAAAGGAAATAAAGGTGTTTTTTTTCCCAAGCGGGGAGCAGCGCTCTCCGCGGTGGGTAAGAGCGGAGAGGTGGGAGCACCCAGCCGCAGCCAGGGGAAGAGAGGCCGGCCCAGGACCAGCGACCCGCGCAGGGCCGCGCCCCGCGGAGGTGCAGCCCACCCTGCGCGCCCGCGGCGATAACGCCCCGCAGCGCTGAGCACCAGTGCCCAGCCTGGACTCACCTCCATTGCCGCGGGATCACCGAGCGAGAGCAGCCAAGTAATCCAAGTAGAACAGGAGGGGAAAGGGCGAGGCGAAAGTAAAATCCTGGATCGCAGGAGCCGAACGGTATCCTCCCGGGCAGCGGGCGACGGTGGCTGCCGGGGGAGCGCGGAGGCCCGCGGGGCTGCCGGGGGGCGGCGGGCGAGCGGTCGCTCTGTCCGGCGCAGGCTGAGCGTGTCCGACTGCGGAGCGGGGCACCAGTGTAGCCTTCTTTCCAAGGTCCATCAGCAATCACAGTAATTAGGGCTTTCCACCACCAGAAGAAGGAGGCGAAAAAAAAAAAAACCCAGGGAAAAAAAAAAAAAGCCAACCCAAGACACGCACACAGCGCCCGTGGGCGTGATTGTGCGGAAGCAAATAAAAATCTTCACAAGCGGCAGCGAAAGCGCCGCGGGCGATGATCCGTCCCACCAGCCCAGGTGGTGCCGCCGCGGGGCTCCCCGCGCTCCCCACTCGGCTCCCGGCAGCGCTCGGACCGCCGGCGCGGCCTCTCGGCGGCTGGGCGCGGGGAACGAGAGGAGCCGAGCGGGCGCGGGGCTGTCCCCCTGCACGTCCCCCTTCACTTGCTTACAGGCTGGGAGGCGCGGAGCCGGGCGTCCGCGGGTGCAGAGCCATCCTGAGGCTGGCTCCCTCCATTTTACACGGAGAAGAAAAAAGCCCAACAGAAAAAGAAGTTTCTGCACAACCGGGAAAGGGGGAGGGGGGGCCCTTGTGCACGCGTGTGTCTGTCTTACGGGGCGACTGATCCTGCAAGGCGAGTAGGGGCAGGGGGAGGGGAGAAGTCCGGGGCTTCAGGAGCTGCAGCTCCCCCAATCCATCGCTGGTGAAGGCGCCCAGCGCCGAAGAGCAAGTTACGCGCGGGACAGCGAGCCTGAGTAGACGGCGTCGCGCCACAGCGGACCCGTCCTCCTCGGAGCTCTGCCCCTGCCTGCTGCAGCCGGCCCGGCTCCCCCCGTGCCTCTCCTCCGCTCCTCTTCACCGCTGCTTAAAACTGTTACCGAAAAAAAAAAAAAAAAAAGGAAGAAAAAGGGAAAAAAAAAGTTGCAGAGCCAACGGCAGCTGAAAAACTTTCTCCGCAGCGCATGCGCCCGGAGCCGACCTATTGCAGCCTGGGCTGCATTTTAAAGCTGTACGGCAGCGAGCGGGACCCCGGTGTAGCCCCGTGGCGGGTGGGGGGGGCGGACAGGCTCCGCAGCCGCTGCGCGTCTTTTGGTGGCGCCGCGCAAAGCTCGGCCCGTCTGGGTTTCCAAGCCCGGTCTGATACCCCTTGAGCACGAGCTCTTCCCGCAGCGCGGTGCCCGCCCCGAGCGGTGGGATGCGTGCGGGGCTGCGCGCCCGCCCCCAGCGCCCCCAGCACCCCGGCTGTGTTCTGGGGCGGGGACACACACACGGAAATCGGCCCCCGGGGGCTCCCCTTCGCATACATGTGCACGCAATGTGCGGCGCACACGGCCGGCCCGAGGGGGCCGCTCCGATATTCCTGGCGGGTGGCTCGTTTGACAAGTCCCGTCCGTCGCCAGCTCAGGGACGCGGGAGGCGGCTGTGTGCGCCCCTGGCCAAGCGCCGGCAGACGAGCGGCTCAGCCGGTCATGTCCCCCGTTCTCCAGCATCTTTCTTCTATTTATTTATTTTTTTTTTCCGCTGTAAATTTAGCAAGTTGTTGACAAAACTTTGGGTTACATCATATAAAACCCAATGAGAGCTACAGGCGAGGACGGCTTCTCGGACCCTTTGTACTTCAGTGTTTTCCCTGCTCTGCAGCCCCCAGCCAAAGGGGTTTTATTGCATCTCTCACATCTCGCATGCACCCAAGTGCAGGAAATGGGAGCGTTCCCCCAGCCAGGCCATAACTCCGCATTATTTCCTTTGTACCCGCCTGCGACTGCAGGGGAGGGGGCACGCTATCAAAGCCTCCCTGGGAAATCCAAACAGGCTGCGAGTGCAGCTCCGCTATCAATAAATGCATTCACTCCTTCCAAATCATTCCAGTGCAAATAAAATCCCTTCAGAAGCCCAACGGGGGGGAAGGCACATCTCAGCCGGCCTGAGCCCGCTGTCACTGGTAGCGCCCCGACGGGACGGTGCACGCCAGGTAAGCGCACATCTCCCGGCATCAGCGATCGCCGCATGTCCCCACTCCGACCGCCGAGCCACCCTCTCCGCCAGGCCCGCCGCCGCACCGGTCGGGGGGAGCCGTGCTGGAGCGGGCACCGGCTCGGGGAGCCGTGGAGCGGGCAGCTGAGGCCGCGGATACGGAGCGGGGCGGTGTTGGAGCAGTGCGCTCCACTGCCGAACGCGACGATAGAGGCGGCTGGAGTCCCCCGGGACCCTGCCCAGTACCCCCGCCGACACCTGCCCTCCCGTACGGGGCCCGGGGCCTCAGCGTCGCTCCCCGCACGTTTATTTACTCCCTAATATCCGAGGAGCTTTTCCATTAAGCATCCTCCCAGACTGGGCTGTGGGTCACTCCCCGGGACGGCGGGTGAGGAATTTATAAATTAGGTGTAGCACCAGGTCCGGGGCGGGGGGAGAGGAATAAAGGGGGCTGTTCGTTCCTTTTAGGAAGACCAACCTTAGTTTTATGCCTAGTAAATAATATTTTATTGCCTTTGGTTTACTGTGGCATTTCAATTATCCCCTTTAGGAGTCTGCAAACTGCGTGGGTTAAAGGTCATTTCTCAAATCACTAGAATTAGTGAAGAATAGCAGAAAACTGTAAAAAGGGGAGGAGCTGCGCAGTAAACCAGGAAAGATCGCCTGAAATAAACTAATAAAGGGCCCCGAGCTGTTTACCTCTCGCATTGGTATTCCCGAATGATGTTTATCGTCATGTAATTGCATAATGTCATCGGGCATAGGGAAACGCCCAGCTCGGGATGATCAATACAGGCAGGCGAGCAGGCAGGGCTGCGAGCAGAGCTTGGCAAGAGGCAAAGCCAACCCAGATCATTCGCCTAGCCGGGATTCCTAGTCACTGCTTTTAGAAAGAAAACTGAGCAGGGAATTTATAAATCACGGGCAAATTTTCAAGCTGTGGCTCATAGAAGTGGAAATAAAGGGCAGGAATCCAAACATCCTGCAAGGCTTTAAGAATTTTAATTTCTCCTCGCTATTTAAAACAGCTGGGTGAAGCTGGAGGGGGCAGGAGGGAGAAGTAGTGACAATGTTACAGGCTTTCGTGCTGCCCAAGCTTTTGTTTCCCAAGTTTGCTGGCGATGGAGCTCTTAAGTTAACCGGACAGTTGATCTGGTGTGCTGTACTGCCAACGTCGAAGTGGGCTTTGGAGGCAAAAAAATAAGTGCTCAGAACTCTGAGCTGCAGAACTCTGTACAGCAATACTGCAGGGTTTTAGAGATGAAGGTCTGCTATGGCTTTTCAATACTCTGCAAGACAGAAAGAATTTTTAGTCTTTTAGATGAGTTCCTGCGATTTTTTGGCACAGTAATGCATTTTAACAAAGGGGTGGTCACATCTACATATCGCACGCATGTGTTCATTTTACCATGTAGTGCTGTGTGATTTCTGTCATTACACCTTGGCCAATGGTATTTACGCAGTCAGAGGCTGACAGGCAGTTTTTCATCATGAAGAATCTGTTTGGGAAGCAGAACTTTTGAGGGAAGAGGGTATTTTCCTGTATGTCTTTTTAATCCATCATGGCAGTTGAATTATATAATACAGAAATTATTACACATACTGCACTGAAATTTTGTGAAGCCAAAGCCCATCTGCAGCTGCTTTGGTGTTACTATGCATAGTGTATCTGCATATCTCCTTTTTTTAGGTGAGGGTCATATACATTGCCATAATGACCATTTGACAGAGGAGATATGTCATGTTACTTTGAACATGTAACTTGCATTCTGCCCACCAGCACATCTGCTACAGGGATGACTTTTTATTTTAAGCTCTGAGGTACTTAGATGTATTGCCTTGAAATACATGCACTCTCCTAAGGCTGTTTTCTTTCCTGAAACATGCTGTTGCTTTGTTCTGCAGACCACCCTGTTATCTGAAAGATGGCTAAACTACAAAAGAAATGCCAAAGATGACAATTTTATGCCAAATCTTGCAATGATTTTTATTTTCCTATATTGTTAGCCACTAGAGGCAAGAAACAGCATAGGAAGCTCTCTCTTTCTGAATAATTATTTTATATTTTTAGCTTGCCTAACTGCTGAAAAAAATTTGACAAGTTAAAAGAGTGCAATACCAAGAAAAGAGTATGGATGTCCATCATGTCCCCCCCCCCCCCACTCTGTCCCCTTCCTCAAATCTTCAAATCATGATGATGAAAGAAGCCAGGATATTTGGGAGCAGCAATAACCACTAGAGAGGAAGAAACAAAGTATAGATTAGCATCCATCTTTACCAGGTGAAGACAAATTTTAGATGCAAATAAGAAGCAGAAGGCAAGAGGGGAAGGCTTTCCGCGTAATGGAATGTCACAGATTCTTGTAAATACACCTATTTACAAACCTGTGAAGTCTGTAGGGGGGAAAAAAAACCATTTTATATTTGAATTGATAATAATTATACAGATTTGTTATTGTTAGTAATGAACTGCATGCCAAATAACCCACTCAAATCACTCAGTATTTTTCTACATTATCAATGGGAGACAGACAGTTGTGGACTCATTTTTAATGTGCAAAACACAGGTGAGTTATTTTCATTCCCTCCTACCGAGATCTGCTAGACCTTGCTGCCATAGCAGCCCAGATACAACGTGTATGTGATGGGTCATGTAGTAAAATAGATAGGAAAATTCTTCATAAAAATGAAAAGTAGCTCTAAAAGCTGTTGAACCAGGATGCCCACTGCGTGAAAGATCGTGAAAGGGGAGCTTCTGACATCTTTTAGTTTTCTCTCTGGAATAGCAAGGTTGTTGAACTCACTGAACTCACTTATCAGAGGGATAACTTTATGTCCCCTGAAGCATTTGCTGTTTTCTCCTCTCTCCTGCCTCTCTCTGGGGCAGGTGTCCCTCTCCTCGCACCTTGTGCCTTTGCCTGTAAGCTGTGAGTCTTTATCTCAGTGATACTCTCCCATCTGCATCTCGGCCATCCCCCTGCTGCCACCATATGTCATTGGAATGTTTCAAGTAGTGAGTCTGGTTTACTTAAAGAATAGTGCTTTTAGGGGAATAATACTTTGCTTTGTTTCCATTAGGACCTTAAAAAAAACCATTTATGGGAGGAAAAATAAACAATCCCACCGCCACTCCTTAACAACAGAGTACTTTCCCTCTCCTAATGCTACCAGTTCCTTCTTTCACTGAGGCCAAAGGCACCTCCCATAAAATCTGGAGGGCTCTTATATGTTTCTTCTGAGTGGCCTGAACATAACTCTCCCCTATATGCACACACACAAAGGCACACAGAGAGTTCATTTTCCAGAGATGACCAGGCAGCAAGCTTTGTCATACCGACTACAGACCAGCACAGTCTCTTGGTTCTTCCTCAGAGAGCTGCCAGAACAGTTGGAGCATGGAAAACCATAGCCACAGAGAGCACAGGAGATAACAGGGAAAGGACCTGACAAGGCTTTTTTCCACAGCCTGCCTGTTTCATTCACGTGTAACAGCCCTTAGCAGCCCCGTTCTCACATGCAGGTCTCTTGCAGCTGTGCTTCAGGCTCCCAACTGCAGCAGAAGAGAGGGCAGAAGCAGCTCAGCACCAGCGGTAAGGGTGATGGATCACACTGGGGTGATCTCTGCTCTTTAAACAGGCATCTCTATAGGCAGATTGCTGCTGCTCTCCGTTTACACTGATAAAACGCCCCAGGCAGCCCGAGATGTGGTTTGGGGCTGCGCATATGGTGTGGGGTGGTACATCACCCCACTTGTTTCACCATCCTCTTTGGACTGTATAAAATGGTACTTCTGTCTTAAGAAACTCTTTAATCCCATTTTCTGCCTGGCATATCTTCATGGATCTGTGTGATTGCTGTGCCATACTCATGACCCACAGGCAACTAGGACTCAAGGAGATCTTACTAATGGCAAACCAGCAGACCATGAATGGGCAAGAAGAGAAGAAAGGGCACCGCAGCCTTCACATGAGCATGGACCACTGACACTCACTCCTGATATGGTCACAACCATGTGGGGTTGCCTGGGGCCGCGTCCACTACTGAATAGTGCTACTCACCTCTGAGAATATGAGAAGATTATGCTTGAGTTTATAACTGTAGCAATATTAGATTCTAAAGTCTGCTTAGCTCAAGGAGGAATGCAGGTGGATGTGTCTGAAGCTCTCAGCTGAAATATCACTAAGCATTTCTTTAAAATATCTTGACACACATGGTCATCAGTAAGGTGTGTTTAAGAGTGAGAGGAGGGAGCTTGGTTAGCCCTTAAATGACACTCATCTTAAAGACTGCTGAGCTAATTCATCGTTTCCTTAGCACTAAAGATATGTCGTAACAGCTAAGCCAATGCATATTTGTCCATGACTGCTTAGAGCAAATATAATTCTGAACATAGCTATCAATCTATGCACCATGAGCAACACAACTGATAAATTTAACCCTATCTTTCAAGCTCCACAATAGTCTGAATTGACCTTAGAATCATAGAATCATAGAATCGTTAGGGTTGGAAAGGACCTTAAGATCATCTAGTTCCAACCCCCCTGCCATAAGCATAATCTTGATTCTTACCAGTTTATTTAGAATATAGGATTGTTTGACAACTCATTTTACAAAGATATTTAAGATTTAGATTAGTTTTGAACTCTTCATTTTAAACGTTTAATTAGACAAACCTTGTGACTTGTTGCCCTGGTGATACTGTTTCTATTTTTTCATGGCATGATTAAGGTACCATTTTAGTTCTACATTATTTTCCTGAATTTAAATGAAAATTGTGAAAACTTTTGAAAATGGACAGTGCAAATGTTTCCCCCAGTGAATAACAAGAGGATATGCTGATAGCATGGGCATAGGACCAGGATGAGTAAGTATTAAGCTTCTTTAAAGAATAGGTATAATGGCCACACGTGTAGACCTGGCACTTAGAGCAAGCGCTTTCCCTGCTAAAATCACTAACTCAGCCTTGAAAAGTTGAAAATTGATTTATCATGGACCACCTGTCATTCCCTTCTGCTGTTTAGAGCCTGTAGACTCTAAAACTGTCACTTTTTGAGGAATTACCTGACAAAAAATGCTTATAGTATAATCTTGCGAGAAAAAGGACCACTGTGGTGGAAAGTGTATTGTGCCTCCAGGCAGGACCTGGCAACAAAGGGGAGGAGGGCTTCTGCAGCAAGTCCTCTGCTCCACTCCAGCCTATTTCTGGCATCAAAATCCATAGCCCATGTATGTGTGACTACCCTTGTTCTTCTTCTGCATCAGAGGCAGAGAAAAACCATCCAAGCAGCTTACTGTGCTGTTGGAATTGACATTCCCATGGAGATGGGATATGATCTTCTGTTCTTTATAATAGTGCAGAACACTGTAAGCTTTTTTATCGAGTAGCTGTATTTTTGTTTCTGGGAGAGGATGACAGGTACTCATTACTGCCTAGTGTGCTGCTTTGAACAGCTATGGTAATTGCCCAGCCCTGCCTTATTGGCATCTGTCCTGGTCACAGTATTTCGTCCACCCAAACAGTCAGTAATAACCTATAATTCAAAGCATAGTGGTGACTCCATGATACCACTTTTAAGAAAGCAGCCAAGCAAGGGAACAGCTACAAAAGTAGCCACTTAATTGCTTGATAATAATCATTGCACTTCAATTTATCTAATTGTCTTTATTACAGGTTGCCAATTTAGCAACTTTTCTTTATTTAATCAGCTCTTTTCCTAATGTTTTCATAAAACACTTCCTTCCAGAACGTCTGAGGCTTACTGGGTGACTTACCCAGCACAGATGTGCATGTACTGAGCTACTGCTAGTTGCAGTGAACTCCACAGGAAAACAGTATCTCATTCATTTCCCTAAGGTTTTGTGCAGAACATCTATTGCATTTTTATGATCAGCTTCGTGTACTTCCTCAGAATGATGGAAATGCAGAGGCTGGTATCCTACCTCGTTTTCAGGCAGAAGTGCATTTCCATGCAGTTCCATCATCCTGTGACTTTTTTTTTTCCTTTGGACAATATAGTATAAAGTTGTTGTGAGGACTTCATTATCACAAGTAGGATATCATGAAGGTATTCTCTATTTCAATAGAGGCTGGCAGTATTTCTTCACTGTCCCACAATACCAGCTTGTGTTCCTCAGGAAAATATTCTCAAGTTTTTCAGTATTTTCTTTGTACCTTTCCTCTTTATCAAAAAGGTACCTTAACTACAAGTCACAGCTTGACTGTAAAAAAGTATAGAATATACATTGTAAAAGTCACTTCAATAGTTAAATGTATGTCACAGCAAGGCTTTTTGCCACTCAGTAGGCAGGGTATTGCCCTTCATAATGCTGGACTTTATACTTGCGATTTGCACTGGAATGAGTATTGACAGTCCCATCCCTGAGACTAGAATAGTTTTGGGGAAATCATTCCTTGTCTGAAATACAATTTGAGCAGTATTTTATTATACTGTGACCCTGTGAGTATACAATCAGGAGGGACTCCTGGGGTTTATTTCAGCTGATTATGGAACACAGAGCAGAATACAGCCAGTGACCTCTGTAAATGATCACATATTTGACTTTTGGATAAGAAGTCATCTAGTCATAAATGATTTATCTAAAAGATTCTATCTGATCTAAGACTAAGCTTCACTCTGCTGTGTTAGCAAAGCACATAACGATAAATTTCACATACTGTAGTCTTTTAAAAATATATTTACATTCTATATTCTTTACATATATCTGGACTGAATTTTGAAAGCTAATTCAAAGTGAAATCAGATTTTTAAATTATTTGTTAAAAAGCCCTTCCTAAAAATCTGGTATGCATTTTAAGATGATATCCTGTATTTAGAAAGAATTGTTAATATTGTCTGTGTAGCATAATTACAAAATTGTACTGAGATGTGGCACTTCAAAGAAGTGATCTTTTCATCTTCATTCCTGTGGTGCAAGTAGGATGTGTATAACACCAAAACTATCTCTCCAGCTGCCATTTTGTTTGGAACATAATGTAAGGCAGCAACTTTGAAATTATTTGAATATGGAAATAGGAAGAAATTTAGCAAAATAAAAACATCTGCATTTTGAAATTTGTCCCACTCCCCTGGTGTTTGAGCTTCCTGAAACACCTAGGCTGTTACACATCAAGGCACTGTTCCTTTCCTATGAATTATTCAATTCATATATCTCATTTACCTTATTTTCCGACTGCAGCTTAAAGTCTGTGTTGCTAAGAAATCCAGATTCTTCTCAGAACCCCCTCTGGTGTCAAGGTCCAACAGATCAGTTGCAGCAAATGCCCCTTCAGTGCAATTTCTCAGCAATCACTCAGAGTTTAACAAATGTGCATATATCATGATTTGTATTTGGAATTTCAAAAGTGAGAGGGGAAAAATAACCATTGAGCCAAACAGACTAGGCAAGCAACACTGAAAAAACCCCAGCATTTCTGAACAGCTTATTTCAGTATTTCCTGATTTCTTTGGGACACTAATGATGGCAACCTAATGGACATTAGGAAAATTTTGTAAGGCTTTCCATATTTCAGTCTCTATCATGCAAGATACTGATTACATTCAAATCCCACAGCAAGCAAAGGAAGGAAAGCATTTTCATATCACACAGAATAGGACCCATAGGTAATCCAAGTCTGAAGCAGGTGTTTAATTTCAGACAGTCTTACCTAGTCTTACCTAGGTGCCTCCTGCTTTGTGGAAAGTCCTCTGTGCTCCCCAGAGAAGATGGCAGAGCAGCTGAAAAGAAAGAATCCTGATCACAGGATCCCTTCAAAAAGAAGTTCTCAAAGACTGCGTATGACACTTCTTTGTGAGGGAATTTAGACCTAAAAAAATGTGCAAAGCACTGCAGAAAGCAGAAAAATCAGTCCTGTGCGCCCCTATGGCTGCAATGGAGAAAAGCAAACACAACAGCAGCAAAGCATAAACCTTTTAACTGAAATCACTCCCTGCGATCTATGTAGAGAACAGATGAGGGCAAGGATTGCTATGAAAATGTATCAGTATGACCATGAGCATCCACATTACCCCAAAAAGCGTTTGCAATTGATTTCAGGACCTAAGTCCTGTAAAAATTTGCTCACATGAGTAGCTGTGTTCTTCTGTAAGCTATCTGGCCAATTAGAGCCAAAAATGTCAAGCACTGATGTCCCTTACTCACTTGAGGAGGACTGAGAGTAACTCCTTCTATCTTAAGCAGCATTACTCAAGGAAACAGGGTGGTGCTACTCTCTGGTTTTAAATTTTTAGCCGGTTTCAAAGACGCTAATGAGTATAATGACATCTATAGTCAGATTAGTAAACACTTCTCTGTATTTTAGCAGAATTATATCCAGTGTACTTCCCTTCGCACAGAAGGAAGACTGTAAGATATTTCAATTAACTTACCTCTGAATTTCTATACTGATGGTAACCTTGAAGAAAAAAATTAAGAATACCTGCACAATACTCAGGGCAGAAGAAGAGGCTCTCACTGAAATATTCGTATTCTTACAACAAAGAAAAAGTTCCTTATCATACAAACTGGACAGGTCTTTTCTTGTTGTTTTCAGACCTTGATGTTTTATTGACCAAACTCCCTGCTTTAGACTTGAGCTCATGTTCTCTGAGGAAGTACAAGTGGTAATTATGCAAGTCTTTCCTCCCCTGTCATAGGCAACATTCACAAGGAGATTTACAACCTTCAGCTTTCAGATATGGAGACTGGTTGTTTAGCTTCAGTGAGAATAACTCTAACATGGTGAATGGCATCAGAATTGGAACAAATCCTCTAGAAGGTGGCTACCTGGACAGCCCTCAGAATTAGATGTTGGGGGCTGGAGGGGGTGTTGTTACCTCTTCTTTTTCCTGTAGTAAGCTCAACTGAAAGATTGGTCCAATTTTAGAAAAGAGACTTCTTAAATATAATGCATTTTACACCCTTAGGCAATAGCAAATCTATCTATAGCAATAGCAAACTAACTTGTGGGTTGAACGATACTTATTCAGTCATAACAAATGCTATGAGATAAGTGAGCATGACGCAGAGACACTCTAAATAATGAGAGGCTGTGTTAAGAGTTGACAGGAGTGCTGACCTAGAAACACAGTCAGGACAGCTATAAATAAAATACTTCATTAATGAAACCCAAGATATATTTTCTTATCACAAAGCATTTAGAAAGTCAGGCAGTTTGTTCATCTGAATTACATTTAACTCAAATTCTGATGTATCGAAGAAATTGTTTGGCCCACGTTCCTGTAAATGTACACATCTGCTCCAGAAAGAAGCAAGCAGGATACCGTCAGAAACTTACTTTAACCAATAGTCTTTCAGTTCACTGCAGTAAAGTTTTGATTAGTCCCTTAATGCACAACCTTATCATGACTGACAGCAATCCTGCTTTCATACGTTCAATTGATCTAAGACTGGAGAAGGTATAGAAGGCAGGAGTGTTACAGGAATACAGCTGGTCTGTAATGACCCCATTTCTATGACCTTTAGTGGATTGTAATAAGGATCTTTTTATTAAAACAAAACAAAACAAAATAAAATTATCAGAGCTCCAGGGCAGATCTGTGTTCTCTTTTGGCCTGTTAACCTTTAACCAAAATCTGGCCACTTAGAAAAAAGTGTACTTCAGCTGGTTTTATTTTTGAAAGTTTAAAATGAAATATAAAGCCCATAATAAAATGCATATGAGGACACAAATCAATAGACTTGAGAACTATGTTAAGAACTACCCAACCATATAGGTCTTCATTAACAAGGGTGTTCTCCTCACGACATTCAGAAAATGCTCTTATTCGCTTGTTTGTTGTTGTTCATGGTGGTACTTATTTCTGTGGTAACCAAAGCAATAAATACAGCAGTATTAGACAACAATAATCAACATAAAAAAAACCCAACTTATTGCAAAAGAAGACAACTAAGAGCCAAAACAGAGGTGTTCAGATGATGCTGTAATTTGCCATAATAACTGTTTAGCCACATATTTGGCAAGCCCTGGATAACTCACTTATGAGTAATGCATTTGTCCAAATTAAATTAAAATAAAAAATAGTTACCATACTACATTATCATGCATTCTGCACAGATATTTCCTCTCTATCGATTTTCCCATGACAAGAAGAATTCTTACTGAACTCAGGTTAACTATGGATTGATTCTTATTTCTCTTGCGCAGCCTCTCAAAAGTTGGTTAAGTGATGTGGAGCCACACATCATCAGTCCTTTGCTGTCTGGAGCTATCCAACTTCCTCGTGCAGCCTCCCACTCGCCTCTCCACTGTCTGTTCCATCTGGAGGGAGCTGGCTGCTCTCCTCCAGCCCCAGCTCCACAAGCGCAAGGCAGCCTGCAGCTGCCAGAACATCTGCTGTCTCTGGGCCTCGCTGGGGTGAGTACCAAAAGTGTGGCCTTTTTAAAGTTGGACAGTCGCCTCCATTAGAAACTGGGTGAGTTCAAAGTTCTTGCATCTGTCCTAAAGCTTGTAGCTATGTGGGAATATACGGTATAACTATCTGTAACACAAATTCAAGTGCAAATTTCAAAGGGATACATGTGCTGTCTTTGGGATATGCTGGCATTTTGCCAGCTCTTCCCCTGCATCTGTGGCAATATGTTTTTAGGAATTGTCTTGTTTGAAAGAAGGAGTAATTTTGAAGAGCAAGGAGTGGAAGGAACGTAAAACCAAACAAAATTAGTCCTTGAGTCTGCAATTATGTCTATCAAGGGTGGGCTTCTCAACAGAGCTGCTGCTGCATCTGTGCCTCCAGGCCATACAGATTCTGTAGTGATGTGTCATGGGCTACTTCTGGTGAAGGCAGAAATTGCCTTTTGTTTGAAAAGGTACATTTGAAATAGAGGTGTCTTGTCTGAGAAAATAGGAGCATGAAATAATGTCACCCATCTCACAGGATAAAAATCTCTACAGCAGTCCCACATTAGCTGTCCTTTTCATATATGGGTCAAATCATGCCCTGGCAACATGCAGGGTTCCTGCTGGCTTCATAATAGGAAATGTATTACTTATTTAGAGCTGATTTGGCTTTATTTAGAATGATTTAATACATTAGTTATTTAAAGTTTTGTGTTTTGGAGAAGCAGTGTCAACAGGTGAAATACAGTCATGCAGTTTTTTGAACCTCAGTTTTCTACTTTCTGACAGGTTTCTGCATAGGGCAGGATGCAGGCTGCGTAGTTAGCACAGCTTTTCCAGGATCAAATCCTGGTCTTGGAGCACAGCGTGAAAAACTGGGAGATGCAGTAGGTGTTCTGCAATTGGCTTTATCCAACTTGTCCTGGCACAGAGTTGTTCAGGGCTGAGTATGTCTAAACCGACATGCTGGCTTGAAATGCAAGCTGACACATGGCTTCATCCCCTGAATGTCCCCAAGTGCTTATATTTTTGCATGCTCAAACCTAAAGCTACTTTGGCTTAAGTCTGGAGTGAACAAGCTGGCTCTCTTAGGAAGAAACCTCAAGCTCAGAAGAGGCTGATCCTTATTCAGGCTCTCTCTTATGGGGCTGAGGAGCTCTTGACTGTACAAACTCAAACTTCAGTTTGAGATGAGATGTTCCTGCAGCCAGAACTGCTCTCTCAGGAGCTCCCCACCTCTGAGGCACCCACCAGACACACATTGGTCCTGCTCCTTTCCCTGGGGCCCACACACACCCTTTCTACAGAGGAAAGAGAAGACTCTTTGCTGAAAACAACCTTACAGAAAATGGGGCTCAAGAGCCTTTTACAGTTTCTCCAAATCCACTGTCCTATGGCCGTAGCACGACATGTTGGCACGCGCTGTCCCCTTCCCTGCGCAGGGAGGCAGGAGCTGCCTTTAAAGCAGGAAGTGATTTATGCTGAAAATAGAACTTAAAATGTGTGTTTCCAGTGGAGTGGGATTTAGAGTCCCCAAACACCATGGGCACTCTGAATATAGAACAAGGCCATTATAAAAAATTGTGCAGGTCTAGGAAGAAGATAGAAGCAACTGCCACTCAACTGATAGTATTGCAACTCAAAGCTAAGTAGGTGTAAGTAGAATACAAAGTAACTGTATATTTAGCTGTAGTTAAAAGTGAAACTTAATATCCTATCTTAGTACATAGTACTCTCTTACCAAGAAACTAATTTATAGGTAAAGAAACAGAGCTTAAAACTAAGAGACTGTGTGTTTTTAAATAACCTAAGTAAAATGCATACTTACTTACCTTTTATTCTCCTGCTGTGTGTGCCCTGAGCTGGTCCAGGGAGTTCTATGAGGTAAGAAATTCCTGTTCAACAAAAGTTCCTTTTCTAAAAAAAGTGAACATAATGGAAAGGGGGAACCACTTACCAGGCAGCTGAAAAAGGAGCTGACTGTGCAGAGAATTTCACACCTTACAGCTTTTGGTCAGTAAAGTATATAAACAAAATGTAATTTTCTATGCAATTACACAGGGTCACACAAGAATATTATGTTTTAGAAATCCACTCAAAAGCATATTGCCCTCTAAGAGCCCAATCCAGAAAATGGTTCCTCACTTTAGCAAAGTTGCTCATAAGCATCTGTGGGACTGGGGCCTAGGAGACATTTTCCTTTTTATGCTTTCTTAAACAGTTTATGTGATAGTAACAACAGGAAGATAAATTACTTTGAATGGTAGCAATTAGAGAAATAAGGAGTGTGATAGATTTACCATGTGGAAAACATCTCTCACACATTTTCTTACAGTCATTAAACCTACTTTTAATGACACAACACTGATTTCTGAAAGAAACCAAGTTTATTTGATGAATATAAACAAGCTGATTAACACTAAATACTTCCCATACACATGATAACAATGTTATGAACTCTAAATACCTTGGTACTTTACACTTCTACTAGACATTAAATTACAATGACTGTCTAATACATGCCCACTGGTAATTTCTAGGAATTCCTTAGTTTCATATCAATGTCCTTAACCATATATCAATATCACAATCCAGAACATGCCACTCACTTCAAAAAATTATTACAAGAAGCGCTAGCAAATGAAAACCTAAGGTAAATAGGGAATACTGACCCACTGCTGCAGAACATCACATTCAAACATCACCCTACACACACAAAAACATTGCGAATATAGTTTGTGTCAACACATCTGAGGTCTTTTCATAAACACTGTTTAAAAAGTAAATTGAAACCCACTTTCAAATGAAAGTCAATGTGCAGGTACGTGCATACCGGATACACAAAATCCATTAAATACAAAATTCATACTGTACATTTAAATGAAATAAAGAATGTGTAGTACAAGACTGATCTCACATTAAAATAATAATAACAATTTTAAATGTTAACCAAAAGTTGGTTTGCTTCTTTACACTTAGAGGGGAAAGGGGGGAACCTACCAAACATTGCTCAAATAAAATATTTCCCAACATCACAGTGTTTATTGTAAACCCCGAGATTCTATTTTAGTATATGAAAAGATTTTCTTCAAACAGCACAGAGTTATCACATGAAATGAAAAGGGAAAAAGGAAAAAAGAAAGAAGAAAAGAAAAAAAAGCAATGTTAGACAAAGTTTTCCTCTTTAGGGGCTAACTTGTAGGCCCTGATAAAAGTTTAGATCAATACTCTTACCAACATGAGTGGAGCAAAAATGCCCCTAAAATAATACCTGTGACAAAATTGGCACATACATATAAATATCTAGCTATACAGCTTTGTACCTGTGACCCTACTTCCCCCTAGTTTATTTCCTACTTCAAGTATTCAGTTGCAGAGTTAAGGTAGAGACCTGATTGTAAGAGACACAGACGATTGTCCCCTACTACGACAACAAATTTGTCATGAGAAACTAGTTTTGTTGTCTGAGTTTCCAAGTGCAACATTTGTCATGTGTGCTAAATAAACTCTCAAAAGCTTTGCTGTTTCAAAAACAAAGATCTAAAATGCCATTGATAGTTAAAGGACAAACTTTTTAAACATGAATTAAATTGGGATTATCTACGCTATACTAATTCTATGCATTTTACTCTACTTAAGACAGTAGCATTCAGCAAGACTCCTGCTTGAATGAATTGCTCTTTGATTGCACTGACAATTATGGTACAACTAAATAAAATATCATCTCTAGACAATAATTTGAAAGGGGTTACTATGTATGGCTCATGTAGGATGTTGAGGGATAATTGCACCACAGGTTCAAAAAATAATTTTTCTAAATTCAGTGCAAAACTTTAGGAGTATCCATTTAGATTTCTCTTGTTTACAGCAGCAAAGAAAAACTACTAAGGATTAAGGCCACCCATGCTTAAATTTATTGTTTGTCCTTTAAAAATGCAGATATTCAATTCCCACTCCCATCAGCACGGAAGCATTTCTTCCATGGACGCAAAGATACCTCAATAAGACAGCAAACGTGCACGTTTGCTAGACTGACTGAAAATGTTCATGGACTCATTAGGATCCTCTCCTTGAGAACTGGTAGAGATGTGAGTGTCAGTTATAATCTCTCAGTCAATGTAACAACTTCACATTTCTTATTTTTCCTTGCATGTGCTTTATATTTATTTTACTAGATACATTTTTTTTTTTAATTTTTTTATTTTTTGGTACAAACAGCCTTTAAATGCTATTTGTTCATTGGTACTTTCTTTAACATCTAAGATTCATTGGGATCCATGTTGGAGACTGGTTTTCAATGTAGAAAACAATAACAAACAGTTCCTCATTTACAGGAGACCTAATGCATATACTGTATTCACAGCAATCTTATAATTATTTTTGCTATTTTGGTTTTTTTTTCTTTTTTTTTCTTTTTTTTTTTTTCTTTTTTTGAGTCCCAGCTTTTATTGTTGAAAACCTGTATGCATTTGGATGGTAAAAGGTTGATACACCCTTGTGTATATGTCCATATATATACATTCATACGTATTTATAAATGCCTCAAGCTTTTACCATCCAGGAATAGATACATCTTGTATATAATCTTATATTTATGATCAAATTAGATGTCCTATGCATTGTCAGAGACACACACCGTATTTTCATAAAGTTATCTTTGTTATCAGTTATTAGTACCAAAAATTGATTTCATTTCCAACCTGGCCCAGAGCTTAATACCGGTTATACTATCGATGTTTTTTGGGTTTTGGTTTGGTTTTTTTGGTTGGTTGGTTTTGGTTTTTTTTTTTTTTTTTTGTTCTTTTTTATTATTTTATCAGTAGATCTAAGAAAACAGAGGAGGGTAAAGGCTTGGAGTTTATTTTTTGGAAAAGCCCTCATCTAACTGGGGGTAAGATTAATGCCAACACCCTTATACAGCATTTTACTAATACCTCTTCGATAATCTAGTGCAACAGAACTGATACTTTAGAATCAGCAAATGCAGATACCACATTTAAGAGAATCAGAATTACTTATTAAAATCAATATAAATTTACAAAAAATTAGTTAAATAACCTGTTTAACTGAACTTCTTTAAACTATAGTACTCTAAACAGATGGTTTCTTTTGTGAAAACAAAATAACTTGCAAGACCCATTAGAGACAGAAATGAAGCTCTTATGATTTCTGCTTGAGTCACCTTCATTGTTTTCCAAAGTATCTAATTTCATAGTAGACTATAAGAAATAATGGAGAAAATGCCAATTAATGCAGCATTTCATTAGATATCAACCTGTGCATTCATTTTCTGCATCTGTGATCCTTCTCCTGGATATCGTGGTTACATTTGGAGATCCAGTGCAATAGATTATCATTGTTACCTTCCAGCGCTACATTTTTTTCTTCCTCTTTCATTAGTTCCTCTGGTAACTGTATAAGAGAACAAAATACTCAAATTAATAACATGATTGAAGCATACAAAACATCCTAGTCCTCATCTAATCAAGCTTCTCCTAGACACCAGTGGATATATTATTTTCCTATGGACTCAGGGTTAAGTGAGGATTTACATTTGATTTGAACCCACTTATGTGGCAATTATAAGGTGCCAATTAGTTTTGCAGCCAATTTGTATGACAAGATCTCCCCTAATTGAGAAAGATTTTAAATTTCAAAAATGTGAAATCCTATTATCTTTGTGACTCTATAAACGGTGAGTTTTCTCATCTTATCTATAAGCACAATAGCTTGAATTGGAAATGCTATTAATAAAACTAAGTATTTTTTATTTGGAAATCAAAAGAATCATCCATTGATGATAGCAGGTAGGGATATGTACTACCTCTAGCAACTCTCCAACACTGAAGGTACTGAAAGCAACATTTTATTTCTGTATTTTAAGCTCTTCAAGTCTCCCTTAATTTACAAAACAGTGGAAAAAGGCCTTATGGATACAAGAATCTCAGATTTATAAAAGTAAAAAATACACAGCAATCAGGAGTTTTTCAGCTATGAAGTCAGAAATCAATGACTGTTGCTCTTCATGGCTTGGCTGCCTTTGCTGAAATCTAGGGGACTTTGAGAAGTAACTGGTGTAAGCCCAAGTTAGTTAGTAGAAAGAGTCTTCCTGTTTGACACGGGCTTTCAATGAGGCTTCATGTCTGACTGTGACTATGGAGTGAGGCCTGAATGATTTTTATTGTTAACTAGTTCTACTGCAAGCAAATGGCACAGTATTCTTCAACAGAGGGCAGTGAAATAGCCTTATTCACATCATCTGTGTATCAGATAAGTGGGAGGAATTAAATGATTCCTTTACAGGACAGTTGTTCATTTATCCACCAAGTCTGTTTCTAGAAAAGTGGAAATGCAATGTATGGGATTTTCTGTTACTGCCCTTGCATTTATGTAACCTTAGAAACTCTTGAAGCATCCAATTTTATGAAAAGGAAATGCCATAGAATGCTTACAATTCTGAGTACAGCTGAAAAATTGTTCTGTTTTGTAAATAGAACTGTTAGATTAAAATGGCCCTTAAAATTCTAGAATCTAATATTTATCAGTGTAATTATTCTGTGAGTGAAGCACGGTTTACAGGATAAACTTGCAAATGACTTTAAATCCCAATTTTCAAGTTCATGTCTTTATGACGAGTAGATATAATGGTTTATATAATACATACAGATGAATATTTCTACTTTTCTAAGGGGAGGTTGGTACAATTCCTCTGGTTAAAACACTTAGGGACTAATCCAAACCCCACCGAAACATGGAAGGGTTCCCACTGATTTTAACGGGTTTGGGATCTGGCCCTTGAATGGAGAAAAAATGACTTCTGCAGAGCTGGAAAGCCAGGGAGTTCCTAAAGTAGATCATGTTACTAGTTCTGGCACATAAAATCTTTGCAAACTTTTTATGAAAACTGTAAGTCAGAGCATGCATTACGTTTTGTGAGCAGTGCATAACTCCCATTCTTTTGTGTGCTGAGTATTTAAACATTATTCAGAGAGATACACAGGCATAGGAAGCACCCATATAAATTAACGAGGGAATACATTCCAAAAACTGTAGCACAAAAAAGTCTAATTTTAACAGGTTCACTGAAACATAATCACAGCAAATCTTCAATATATTTGGTATTTTACAAGCTAAGTTCCTTTGCAATTAACACTCATTTATGCTCTTAAAAATAAGAACCCAGGATCAAATATCCAATCTGAGGAACAGCAACAAATCACAAAATACAACCTCTCTCTGGCTTGTTCCCCAAATTTTTGTTGGGGTTTTCCTATAGAATGAAACCCCTGAATAAGCCCCATCTGCTTAATCAACCCACCCATTCATCAGGAAACCATATATATATTGGAAGTGTAACAAAAACTTGTTCACCACAGGTAGGAAATGCAAAGTATTTCTCGAGTAAGCCAAATAAATATATAAAAGGATATTGCTGTCAAATACCAACTGAGGTTGAATAAATTAAATTTATATTTGTTTCTTCAGTGCTGTACTTGGTATAGGTACTGAACCTCTAAAACAGAAATAAAATTTGGTAACATACATTGGGCCTGAAATTCAGCAGTGCTCCATCTGAAATTAATGTCGCATGAGTCTGGCACCTCTGACAGTCCATTAGATACCAGTCAATGAAAACAGCAGAAGGATGTGAAGATATAAAAGTGTAGTAGCCCCCAAATATTTATTCAGATTGTTTTTCCTTTGGATAAAGACACCTGCCTGATTACTACTTTTTACCTCCAATCCTTTCCTCTCAGCAGTGATTTGCAGCAACAAGCTGGAGAGGGTGGGTAAACACAAAGGGGTTAAAGGGGAAACTGTTTAATAACAGTAGTAAAATGCAAGCTATTTTTGACATCTGGGTTAATGTCCATTATGCTCCATATGCTTTCCAAATGTTTGCAACAAGCACCCAGATACAAAAACAGATACCCATTCACATAGGCTTAAATTGCCCTCTCCTAACCTGTTACACATGGTACCTACATAAAAGGCCAACAACTGATATGGTAATTAGTGAGTCAGAAAGAGAGGGAATAGCCACTTTATTGCAGGGAATGGGTATCTGACCAAATGTTAGCAGAGAAGGATATCATTAATGAAAACCTGTTAGGCTATTTCTGCTCCTTAATCTATGAAAAGGCATCACCCTCTCCTGTGACATCTTTTAAAAACGTGTCAGTATGAATTCCTAAGTTTCCTTCTCCAGACTCATTCATCCTTACTGCAAGCAGAGTACCAACAAATGATGGGGAATTATTTAATTTTCTGGAAACAAGCCACTAGACTGAAAAGTAGTATTTAAAAAATAAGGCTGTTAACTCAAAGTCTTTCTCAAGTGACCTCCTAGAACTCACCTGCCTCTCTTGCAACAACAAAGTCCAGATGACATGAACAAAAAAAGAAAGCATTCTCCAGTTTTACTTTTGTCTGTGCAAAACCATGGAAAAAGTGACTCAGTTAAGTGAGACAAAGCCCTGGCATCGTACTGTTATGAATTCTGTCCCTGCCACTAGCTTTTGTGTGACTAAGGAAAAGGCACATAATTTTTCTGTGCCTAACTTGCTCTTTGCTATAGCAGGGATAAACATCAAGCTCCTCACAGGAACTTGCAAGACCTAATGTTTGTAATGTTCCTTAATAGCCTTGGATGAGTGCTAAGTGTTATTATTTTTCAGTTCCTGCATTTGATTAAAACTGAAATAACATAGTAAAAATTAAATTAATATATTAAGTTACAAGTAAAGAGCAAGCATGTGGTTTGTGGAGCTACTTGTAACACTTTTAATACGAACATGTATTATAGACTGGGTGATTCCCAAGGCCTGTAATGACATGTACCATGTGGGCATAACTTAACAACTGCAGAATCCCCCAGATGTTTGATTCAGCCAAAAATCTGTTCGTGGCTTCTGTGTGAGCCGAGCTTGGGCCAGTGGGAGCACTGCAGGCTGCTTTTCCCCTGCCCCTGAAGTACAGTTGCAAACATGATCGCAATCCAGATTTGCAACTCAGCACAAGAAACAATATTAGGTAGCACAGATCCTCTGGAGTGCTCATTGCTATACGGTTCTCTTGACACAGGATATGAAAATGGCATGATATGTGCTATTCGAAATTCTCTGTCATTACAGTCCCAATAATAAACACTGGTTTTGCTACTTCCTCCTGGCCTCTCATGGAAAGAATAAACCCTCACCTCCCGCTTTCTAAAGATTAAAGTAACCTGTTAAAGCCTGTTATATCGACATGAAAATCTCTAGTGAGGAGGGCCAAGAAGAGAAATAATTAAGACATAAAGTTGTATCCAACCTACACAGAAAACTTTTAATGCTGAGATGCCAAAGACACCTAAGACACTTGTTGAGCCGAGTGAAAAGGTAAAATCTAGTTTAAATTTATAGCATTCCTTCAGTGTCCCTCTAGGAGTTTGGCTTTTTGCCAGTGTTCCTTGTTAAAAATTTGTTAAACGTGTTTGGCATTAATGCAAACACAAAGTGCTCATTTGTTACAAATTCTATTGGAATGCATTCATTTAAGGCAATGAAGTAGTTACCAGAAAAGAAAAAATGTTCATTAAGTACATTTTAAAAATACAATGATGTATGCGGTGCATAACTATGGCGCCCCAGTGGCTATATAAATATCTGACAGAATAACCACAAGTTGTGTTTGGTTTGAAATAGGAATCTTTTAAACATAACCGATAGAACAAAACCTGGTTTTGTTTGTTGTCAAAACTGATGTTAGTCTTTCTTGTTTAGAACTAGCTAAAATAACCAAATTTTTGGCATGCAGTTTCTTACATCTCAAATCAATAAAGCCCACAGGTTAAAGTAGTGCTAAAGGAAGTTTCATGATTCGAGCGGGTAAGTGCGGCACTGCACATTATCTGGAGAACACTGAACACAGAAGGTAAACACCCTGCTTGGAGGAGAACAAATTTTAGTCATTCTTAAAAACTCCACTTGAGGAAATGTTACCTGGGAGATCTGCAGCTATCTGGCAACATGCAAGTACACCTAGGCAAATGTGTCCTGCTCTACTCTCATTGCACTGATCCTTTCAAATCTAGTTTACAAAATCCTAATAACAAATCTCTCTTTTATAATAACATGAAATTTCCCTGATAATGATTACTTACTGATTTTGAATAAGCAATTCTGAGGTGTTATTTCTTAGAGACTAGAAAATATATTCTTAGGTAGTGTAAAAGTAGAAGAAATTTTCTTTTTACTTTTTTCAATGAGTTATAGTTACTTACAATAAAGCTTAAAAGTGGTAAATGCATGAATTAAATATACTTTAAAAGAAAGACCCATAGACTGTGCGATTTAATTAAATATTGAAAGGTTCACAAAAAAGCATCAGTATAGGAAGTTATTTATAGAGACACAACTAACTTTGTTCCAATCCTGGCAAAGAAATTATTTATCCCATTTGTTGCTATTTATGTTTTAAATTCATTAGACAGTAAACTTCAGAAGGATCCGCAGCTGGTGGTAGAATCACTGCATGAATGTGATGAACTTTCCATATTGCTATAATGCCAGAATTGTTAATCTCTGTCAGGGATAAAAGCAAATACCATTGGGATGAATAAAATCAAATGGAGTCAAGCCCTCTAGAGAGTAAGAGTCCTTGAAAACTACTGTACAATTATATGATAAAATTAGATGAAGTTTATGAACCTTGAGATTATTTGGACAAGGATGCCTTCTCTACTGGGAATGTGTATAAATCAAAATTAGACAAGTGATATATGACTTTAAAGACATTTTGGGGTATTTTTTTAATAAAATTTTTCTTTTCAGAAAACAAGTCTAGTCCAAATCAAAGCTCTTCAGAAATATGAGAAAACTCAGCACATATTCGTCAATCTGTCACTTTCACACCGAATTAAAAAGAGGGATATGGTAAATGTTAAGGGTGGTTTCAGACTGGCACTCTTCAACAGGCTGAGCTGGAGCATACTGAAGATGATGGAAGAATTTCCATGGACTCCTGCAGACCTGAGAGCTGCTCACAGGGGCAGCAGTGACTCAGCAGTGCAGGGCACAGAGCTCTTCATCAAGACATTTATGACTTCCTTAAGATGCAGCATGTGCGACCATTAAGACTTCTTGTTTTTTCTAATTTAAATTAAACAGTAGTGACAAATAAAGAAGAGCTCTTGGGTAAAGTGGTTCAAACAGCAAGAGTTCCCAATGTGATCCTAAAAACTGTCAATAGCAGAGATTACTTAATGAAATTCAAGGGAACTTTTTTCATCCTTCTTGATGTGGAATGCCATTTTTTCTCATGCTAGGGACTAATTAGGGGCCTTTTTTGAAGACCAAGGTTTTGCGATCTCTGCTTCTTAATAACATGGTTTGCCTGTCTGCCACCTGGGACAAGGCAAGGCACTCTCTCTAACTCCTGAACAGCAGGCACTGCCTTAGGCCATTGCAAGTGCAGGCAGGAAACTGATCCTGCCTTTTCAGCAGTTTAACCCGTTCACTGCCAGCCCTCCACAAGCCCATTCAAAGTCCTGCATAGGCAGTGACCAACCCAGTGAGAAAGCATTAATATAATAAAAAAAATCATGTGGCTGGAAATCCAGCATTAAGGGCAAAATTACTGCATTGTGACAGTGATAAAGATGGCACCACAAACCCTGGTTTACTTACAGACTGGATTGAATGCCTGGGGCACTGCTTGTGGCAAATCCACAGATCACTTGCTGTGCTCCAAGCAGACAGACAGTTCATGTTTTTGGTGCTGGGAAAAGAAGTGGTTAAATAAAAGCTGTGTCAAGCCCCCAATCTAATAAGTCATCTTATTAGGAAGTTGTGATGCCCTGTTTGCCCTAGCCTGTGGCTTGTCTGCTCCAGTGAAAGGTCTCCTGCTGGGACCTTTGTGGCATTATATGAGGTACAGAAGGCTGCTGCAATATATGAGCCTTGGTTTTGAGCAGCCAAAACAGCAGGAGAACTAAGCTGCAAAGAATTAAACATGTAACAACTTTGTAAAAGCACAGACAGTGATTGAGGTTGGCCTTTTTGCTGTTGACACATTCTGGGCCCTGTAGGTTGTGGTCACTAAGCCCATTAGAGTTGCAGTGTGGCAACATCTAGTTCAGCAAGTTCAGTGTGTTTCTGTTTTATTTCTAAACACTGGATGCTGGCTGGCAGTGATAGGAGAGTGGAATATGGCACCAGAAATATGTCATAAACACAGTCGTCATTGTCAGGGATGTGAAATTACTTTTCGAACTATTTATTTTTGGCAGATGGAGGTTGGGTGTATTTTTGCATTTTGTTAACTGAAAGTTAATTGCAACTTGCTGCATGTTTTGTTTAACTTTTTTTCTTAATAAAACCTCAAGATGTTGTTTTTTCTTAAAAGAGAAAATTTTCACTGGATA
Organism: Loriculus beryllinus; assembly: GCA_039877255.1. NCBI lineage: Eukaryota > Metazoa > Chordata > Aves > Psittaciformes > Psittacidae > Loriculus > Loriculus beryllinus. The sequence goes on along the minus strand of JBCJKH010050970.1, from coordinate 2,113 downwards.
GAGAAATTAATTGCAAAACAGAGACAGAAAAATTGAACCCACTAAAATATCAGCTGGGATAAGTTTCACTCATGAGCATCCACTTATTTAAATCAACACTCCCCAATGCTCTGTTTGTTTTTGGTTTTTTTTTTCATTTCTTTAAGATAAAACATGTATTTAATTCAGATTTTAAAGACTGGCTTGTGAAATGGACAAGAAAGATAAATTAATGGAAGGAGAAATTACTGATACAGTTGAGAGTTAGATTTAAATCATAAACTCTAAGACAAAATACAAATCAGAATACCCCTCCCTATATCCCTAAGGACTACACTTTTTTCAGGGAACAGTGCAAGGTTTCCTGGCATGATAAGGATGCTCATGGTCCCTGAGCTCTGAAAGTTCTGTTTGCCTTGTAAAACCACACTGTGGTCCCATGATTTGTAAATCCCTGCAGATTCATCACTGCCAGGAGTTGCCAGCCTGAAGATAGGGAGCAAATGACCAGCTGGCTGAACACTTGCGCATCTGAAACATTTTTCTCTCTCTCGAGCCTGTTACATGTTGCCACTGCCCTCATTCCCAAATGAGCTAAAGCTGATGTAAGAGGTTAAATGTGCAGAGTGTGCAGAGGATGATAAAGACACGTCACAGCTGAAGGAGGGAAGGGGTTGGCAAACTTTTGTTCTCACTGTCCACAGGCATTTCCCTGGTGCCCTCCCCTGTTTCTCCATGGGTGAGGTAACACGGTTTCTGCTCTGGCGTAGCCACCCTTCGGGTGCACCCAGCTCACTGCTGCTGGCAGCGCTGCCGAAGGTTCAGTCAATTCTGACTTGCTGATCAACAGAAATGTCCAGCCACTCCTTCTGCAGGGACAAAAATGATGTCAAAGGCAAAGCACATACTTTCTTTGGCCACTAGTGATGAAGGAGTGTTTCTTTTCTGTTCTTAAGAGTTTGCCTGAGCCAAGCAAGGTCATAGCTGTGGCTTTTCTCTGGATGATTGGAATTTATAGAATTTGTAGGACTATTTTTTTTCCCCCCTGTCATCTTTTCAGATTTCCTGATAGTCTGGGACTAGAAGGAAATTCTTAGAATCTTATATATGTTTGTCTGGTTGTAGGGAGTATGACTTGGTTTTCACCTCATGCATCCTACCAGAGTCAGTCAATATTTAATAACTAAAATTGGCTGGCTGTTGTGTTTGGATAACTCTAGTTACTGTGGCTGTCACCACACTCTGTTGTTAGAAGCACATTGGTTATGAGATGTTTTACCAGAGTAAATATTAATAAATTTGGTGGTTGTGGTGAGGACGTTTAGTCCCAAAGCATTCCAGCCAACAAGCAGGCATAGAAGGGCTGTACTCCTTTTGAAGTACCCAAAGGCTAGATGGAGTTGGGAGGAAGAGAGGTGGTGAGGGTTGAGTGCAGGTTTGAGGTATTTTTTGTGTGTGCCTATTTCTTCCCTTAGGAAAAGGCTAGATTCTTGGCTAGAGAGGACAAGTCTTCTTGGAAATGCTGGGCACAGCATGGTGTCCTTAGGGCAGATGGGATTATCTTCTTCTTAAACAAGTAATAATAAGAACATTAATAAAGATGCATTTAATGGCTTGCATCTGCTTTTCTAATCACTGCAGATTGTTTATCTTCTATAGCTGAGAATAAATTAATGAGCTTCAGAGTATTGCTCTGTGGATCTGAATATTTGTACCAACTACTCTTATGTCCCTATCTATACTTCAGAATTTAGGTAAACCATTAACATGCCATTTCATTAGTTTGTTCTGCTAGTTAATAGCCCTGTACTCTTTAAAGTTATCCTATCAGTTACATTTAAATACTAATTGTGCTATGGAGGCCATTTTGAGGTATGCTTATTATATTAATAATAACATAAAAGAAATCAATATGCCAAAGGATAGCTCAGAGTTTTGTTATATACCAAAACCTGTTTTACAGTACCTAAGATACTTTCATCTTCTTCCCCTCCAAATGATCCTAAATATTATTTATTTTACATGGTTCATGATATGAGCCTACTCATAAAAGTGAAGTGTGATATTTACAGTTCCATCTTTTAAGGTCAAGAAGAAAGAGATGCAACAAAGGAAAGTGGTAGTGGGTTTGGTC
>JBCJKH010050969.1:0-10384 GCA_039877255.1 Loriculus beryllinus | reverse complement strand
AGCAGCTCCAGTGCCTAAAGGGGCTGCAGGAAAGCTGGAGAGGGGCTTGGGACAAGGGATGTAGGGACAGGACAAGGAGGGATGGCTTTAAGTTGAAAGAGGATGGATTTAGAAGAGACGTTAGGAAAACTGGGTTGGATGGGGATTGGAGCAACCTGCTCTAGTGGAAGGTGTTTCTGCCCATGGCAGGGGTTGGAATTGGGTGGGCTTTAAGGTCCTTTCCGACACAAACCAGTCTGTGATTCTATGAAACATTTCTTCAGAGCTGACCTCACAGACAATGCTGGCCGTGTGCAGCAGTGTTTCCGTGATCCACTTTGCTGTTGGTGACTGCTGTGTCTGAGAGCCATAGATCAAAGGTATTTGTCTGGAATGTGAAAACAATTTTTCCCCAAAGCCTTTGCAAGATGTTTGGACTGTCCTGCCAAAAGCCAGGGGTTTTACTTCAGATAATGAACGTGTGTAGGTCTTCTTCAGGCATTTTAGGTGTGGGATCCTAGATGAATGCAGGAATGCCAGGTCTTTAGCTATAGGTATTCAACTTGTGTTCAATACAACTTAATTTTAGGCTGCCTTCAGCTGTTAGTTAGTCTAATACAAAAAGCACATGCTTAGGGACTTTTTCCTAGTGGATGGAGATGCCACCATGGTAAATGATTCTTTGCAAAGATATTTTTGAGAAAAACATAGAATGTTGTGAATCTAAGAGTGATTCTCAAGGCGTGTTTCTTGATTGCAATGTAAAAATAATCATATTTGTTATAAAATCAGTTGTGGCCCTGGTGTAGTTCGAAATGGAGCTCAGAGACGATCAAAACATTCAAGTTTTTACATTTTAAAAGGAACTTTTTGGTGAACAAGTTTTTCCACTGGAAAATGGAACACTTCTGTTTACCTGGAAAGTATGTGAACCCTGTGAAAAATGTGTGAGTGGTTTAATAGTCCCTGTGATGCCTGCACATAGGAGAAACTGTGAATGAAAATTATGACTGAAAAATACATGTTCTGCAAGGCAAATATTCCAATATTTTACAATACTTCAGTAAAAACATGGATTTTTTCTTAGTTATTTCTATTTTGCATATTGAAGCTGAAAAAAATTGTAGCCATACTAAAAATGTGTACAGAAAGTAGAATTTTCAAATCATAAAATTTTAACTTTGGGTGTTCTGGGTTTGAGGGGATGAAAACAGGATGTTTCTCTTTTCTAGCATGACCACAAGACATTATTTCATTGTTATTTCTAATACATCTTTGGAAGAGATGCTTTAGTCCAGTTAGCATCAAAAATAATGCAGGACCTTCAGGACCTGTACTGTCAATTTTTCACAAACATGTATCTGGGCATGTAAAGGCAACTCTTTATGGGTGTGCATATTTGCAAATGTGAACAACATCTAATATTTGCGATGTTTGGGAGGGGTGTTCAGGTTAGAAAGAGGAACATAGAACATGAGCTGTAGTCATAGACACTGCACTGAATGTGCAAGGGATATAAACTATGTGTGAAATGCTCAAAACCTAAAAGCAACAGTGTTTGAAACTGGAATAAGGTGACTTGGGGGAAAAGTCCTGTTAGAGGACAGTGTTCCCAGCCTTCCTAGCAGAGACAGGCTCTGGGTTTGTGTGGATATGCATCTAGGGCTGCTAATCATGAAACTTGATTCCTTTCCACTTCCATACTGCGTCCAACCCTCACAACACTGCTGCTCTTATTTGCTCTCCTCAAGTCAGGGAAGTAGGGCTCTTCCTCTCCTGGGAAGTAGGGCTTAGTTTGGTTTTCTTCAGTTCCATCCTTGGGCTTTCTGTTGACGCAAGCAGACAGGGCCAGTTTGAATTATGAGCTTCATTTTGTGTGTCTGATGCCTTTTTATGGACTGAGTATCTGAATAGACCCTGAAATCACTTCCCTTAGTTCAGAGAGGCTGTTACAGCGTAGCTGCAACCTGCAAATGAGTGCTGCTGGGCCGGATGTCCTGACCCTGAGAGGAGTTGCAGAAGGAAAGAGACTTGGCATTTTATAACTGTTCCGTCAGTGAAAGCACCCAAATATATGTATATATTAGAGATGTTAGGATACTTGTATTTAAATCCAGACAGGCATCTTCAATTCTCATATAACTCCTGTATGTTTCTAGCAGAGATTTGCAGCTCCTCAGCTTCCTTTCTTGGTTAGGTATCCACTATGCACACATATTATGGACTTTTTGAATCTGCTGGAAACCTGGTATATTTCTGTGGCCTGACTGCAATAGGTTTGGATGTGACTGAAGTAAAGCATAACACAGCTTTTGTCTGCCACCTGCAGCAGAGGAAACTGGAGGAGAGATGACATTTCAGGGGTGCCCTGTTGCATCAATTGTCAGTGAAGCTGCTGCTTAGATGCACTCAGGAAAGAAAAGGAAGGCAAATTGCTCACAGAATACACCCTGGTCTTTCACTAGCCAGTGTCTTAGCAGGAGAGTGTCCCCTGGACACTCAGGTCATTAAAGGTACAAGTAGGTTTTCAGGGCAGTGGTGCACAGGGAGAAGTCTTTACTGCCAGAGCTCAGATGCTGGTGCTGATCCTCATATCCATGCAAGATATTTACAAGTCGTTTTGCATTGCTTCAAACAACTAAACATTTTTTGAGCTCTAATACAAAGATGTGTACATCTGTGTTACTTTGTTTGGAATATGCTATATGCAGAGCAATGGCTGTGTGCAAGAGCTAGAAAGAGATGGTCTGTGGCACAAATACTTCCTTGCATGCAGAGATGCTGAAACCATTGTCACATTGAGACTTGGTTTGCAGCCTGGCACAGTTAGTGTAGGATGGCAAAATCAAGCACCAGCAAAGCTTTGATGTCTGCAACTGTCTAAACCAAAGGGCTTCTCCAGATGCTCCACTATTGAAGACAGTGCAGATCTTTGCAGAGCTTTGTGTGGGCTCACCTCTGGGTGGATTGTGTTAAATCCTTGTTACTGATCTCCTCCTCTTGCAGCAATGCTGTGACTGTTGTAATCTGGGCCTGCGATTGAGGAGTGAGGGGAAATCCTGTGATTCCAGCATCAATCTGGGCTATCCCTGCAGCCATGTGATGCTGTCCTGCTGTGAAGGGGGAAACCACTTCATCCATCCAGAAATAAAAAGGCAACCTGAACCTCTGCCGACAGTGACACCTCAGAAGGGTAAGTGTCCAGTCATGGTTTGAAGACATCGCAGGAAAGAGTTCCTTGTTCTTAAAACAGTTTTAAATAACAATAATAAAAAAGTAGATGTTTCTGATTGTTAAAATGTACCTTCTTTAGTAGTGTGGGGGTTTGGGTTTTCCCCCTGAGTCACATAGTACAGAGACCTGCCACGAGACATTGGTAAGAAGCGATGTTGAAGCTTTTCATTGTCTTTTAGCAGAAGCAATCCTGAAAGATTCTTCATTAAGCAAATAATGACTTTTTTCCAGACAAAGTAATCCCATGGGTTCTGATACCAGTGAAATATCCTGGGAATAGATTTCCCATTGTACTGCTGAACATCACAGCAGCTTTCTCATAGCACACTCTGGAGAAGCCCCGGAGAACTACAAGTTAGTTTGGACTCTTTCAACATGCAAACATGATGATGCTGAAGAGCTGAGTCAAATCCCTGCAGCCAAGGAGAGCATGAGGAATGTGGAGCTTGGACAGCTTTGCTTCTTCCCTCAGCCCATGATCACACTCCTTCCATATCGCTACGTAGCCACCAGTCACACATGAGTTGCATGGTGACCTCCTGCATATGCTGGAGTTCCATTTTTGCCCACTCTCGTGAACTAAGCGTGTATTCTTCTTCACCAACAAATGTAAGGGTTTATTTTGACCTAGCTGAGGCCTCACTGAGCAAGGAAGTTTGCACGTATTTGTTTAAAGAAAACTGACTGAAAATCTTGCTGATAAACTAATTGTAGTATGGTAGAAAGTCTTGGCAAACCTTGTCAAGAAAGGAAAAGTATTGTGCTTCTGGCAGGGTTTAAAAGCAGTAGGAAGGATAGCCATGTCACTGTCAAGAGGGTCCCCGAAGGTTTGTGATGCTAGCTACAGAGGTAACCAATAAAGTAGTATTGTGTTGAAAAGAGTTTCCAAACCAACTGGACAAGTTTTTCTCCTGAAATTAGAAATTCAGTGATGTTCTTCAGTGGGGCCAATTTCAGACAGGGCCTCAGTGTGATGCGTTGGTTCAAATAATAGTAGCAATGGTGTTAACAGTCCACGTGAAAGGTGAGTTTGTGACATCCCAGTGTCACTGTATTTCTCAGTGGCCCCTGTAAAATGCCTGTTCTTCCAGGAAGGAGGTGGTGGTGGATCTGCAGCACAATGGTCTTATCTTCAGGATGGGTTCATTTGCTCTTGGATTGTTCTGGGTGGATTTGATATCTGGATTTCATCTGGTGAAACACTCTGTACTGTACAGCCCTAATGCTAACAGCCCTGCTAGAGAGCCAGCAAGTGTCGTTCTGTTGTAGTTTCAGAGACAGAAGATCACAATGAAGCTTTGTCCATCAATAATGAAGCTGAGCTGTCAAATAACCTGCCTGGAGATGACCTGGATGAATGTCTTATCTATGGTGGAGAGCTCTGTCAGCATTTGTGTATAAACACCGTGGGGTCCTATAAGTGCTCGTGTTTTCCAGAATTCACTTTGCAAGAGGATGGGACCAGCTGCTCTCCAGGTGAGAAAATGGGCAGGAAACACCATGAATGATGGTGTCTTTGTGCCAACTGCATTGATCTATCAAGCTTGCTTTGTTTCTGTGAGGTATTTGATGGGTGCTGGTGCATGGACATTTGCTGTAAAAATTGGACAAGTTAATAATATAGAGGAAACCAACAATTTAGGAAACTTAATTATGCCTTGGTCTTGTGTATTGGTGGCATGGGGCAAGGTGGTATTTAATATGTACAAATCAAGACTGTTTTCACTATTCAAAAGAGGATTTGTAAAGGTTGTTAATGAAATACCTTTTCTTCTCGGAGTCATTTTGTATTTCACAGTTAGCTTCCCTTTAGATGAACTTTCCTCAGTTCAGACAGACATCATTGTTCCCTGAGTTTTGATTTCTATCTAAAATCATTAACATCTTTCAGTGATACAAAATCTTAATGTATCTAGCGTGGAGGAAGGCTTGAAAAGCAAGTCTCCTGTGCTGTAATTTTTTGATGTCTGGAGTTCTCCAATGGCAAGATCTGAAATCAGATAACCTTTAAAGCTGAAACCTTTTATTAGTTACAAGTGCTTTCAGTTATTTAACAAGCAGAGTAAGTGCTGCCATCCAATGACAAAGTTCCATAGGCTTCAGATACTTTCTGCCCAAGCCAAACAACATTCATATTATGTCATTCTTCTCAATGTGATGCTATAGTGCTTACATCAGTAATGTGTTTGACAGGGTTTCTGCAGCAGTGCTCTGCTCCTTTGCTTATATTAAAATTCTGGGGAAGGAACCTGATCTAAAAAAGGCAAAAAAAAATGGTTCTTATTTTAACACTGCAAAATCTGGCTTCATCCTTCCCCTGGAGCATATGTGTGTGGTTTAGCTTCGCTTTGCACTACTAACTTGAGTGCAGATTTGGGTTAATGCACCTTGTATCTGGGTAGTCAGTGCAGATGTGCAGGACTACAGTCCTCACAGCTGCGCCAGGAATTGGGGGGAGGTTCAGACATCCCTTGAGGAAAAGGATTGCAACAAGGGTAGGGACTGCAAGTGACACAGCTGAGACATGTAGAAAGAGTGAGCTTAGGAAGGTTTGCTGCTGTCCTCCAGTCCTGGGTCAGATCAAAGGCTGGGCAAGGGAGGTGGCAAGGCAGGGCACCTCGCTTGTTACACCTGCATGAGCTGTGCTTTACCTGGCAACGTGGCACAGTGGCCTTCCAGTTCCCATTTTTCTCTGTGTAAGTGCACGGCTCTGCCATGTGCTGTGTGCACCCACACCGGGTAAGTTGTGAGTCTCATACTGGTGGTGATTTTTACTCCTGTGATTAGATAGAATGCTTTTGTATTTGAACCTTTCCCAGCACATTTCCTGCTCTTTGATGGGCTGTGAATGTTTTTGCATTTAACTTTTGCTTTTTAAAACATGTCACGCTTTTTCCTGAGGTTTGGAAGGGGGGATGTGCTTGCAGTGGTTCTGCGAGGCAAGGAGAAAGCAGACATTGATGAAACTTCAGAAGCTACTTCTTTTTCTCTGCTCTTTCTGGGGAATTCAGGTTATGCCACAAGCATAACCTCTTGTTTGCCTCCATGTTACAGCCCATTGGTTGTCTCTGATGTAATGTTTATATTTTTCTAATGAAGTGGCTCTTTCTGTACACCAAACCTGCCTTACAATCACTCAGTCATTTAATGTTGTCATTGCTTGGTGGCTCACACTTTGCTCCGGGTGACACTGGTACTCAAATCAATGGAAATAGGACACATCCCTCTTCAGAAAGAATTTAGCCTTAGCAGAGTGGGTTGGAACTAGATGATCTTAACGTATTTTCCAAGCCAAACCATTCTGTCATTCTATGATTCAGGCTTCTGATTTGGTGATATTGATAAACTGGATCACTCCTATTAATGTACTGGAGCTTTTTTTCTTTATAACTATTCTGATACCTTTAAGATTACTGTCTGTTGAAAATCTTCATGGCAGGCAGCAGCTGTCATGTTTTCCACTTGGCTGTGTGAAAGTCATTCCAGGATATCCTGTCCTTGTAAAGGTTGATCCTTTTCATCCATGTTGAAATGGGATGTACAGAATAACTTTAAGGACTTGGCTTGGATTCAGCATTTTTTCAGTTGTACACTGACTGAATGACAGTGCTGTGTTTACAATAGAACAGTGTTTGAGGAAACAGAAGTCACACTTTGTTTTATTAATTTTTCTCTCCAGAAGCTGTTTTCAGGCAAACTCCCTGATCTGTATCCATGGTGTTTGCGAGCATCTCCATTAGCATGCAGCACTCTACATGTTTGTGCTGTCAGACAGTTGCTCGTATCAAGCAGATGGCAGCTTCCAAAACTGACTGCTCACCTCCATGCAAAGGCAGTTCTTCAGGTCACCAGAATGTTTCCTCCTGCAAAGCACAGTGGAGTGGGATGAATGGGAGCCTTGCCATGGGGTGATGGTGGAGGTAATGCTGTGTCTGATCTATCTCTGCCTCCTTTGCCTTACAGATCCTGACAGAGGACAGGTGACAAGGCTGGAAGCAGAAGCCACCATCCCTCCGGTAGCCTCTCCTTCTCAGCCTCTTCGCACTGTGTCTTTAGAAGAAGAGCAGGATAAGTGTAAAGGTATGTTGGAGGTATAAACTGAAGGTGCAGATGAGTGAGGAATGTTTAGAGAGCCAGAATAGAATTCCACACATCCCTTCACCAATCTGCTTTCAGTGCACATCCTTAAGTTGTTACTTCTGGCATAAGGCTGAGGAATTGTCAGGGGAAAGCTGTGGAAGTAATTTGAGGCTATTCTCTTATTTCAGGGTTGTTACACACCTGCTGTGTAGTTTGAGGTAAGCAGTACAGCTGTGCAGTGTAGTGTGAGCAATACAGGTAGGAGTGGCACAGGTGTAGTAGTAGGAGCGTTGAGTGGTTAGGGCTGCCTGGACAGATTGTTTACAAACTGCATTCCCCAGTGCCTAAGCTGGGGTTATATTTGGGTGACCTGGAGGTTTGTAACTTCAGCTGATCTGTGTTGTGATTGCTAACGTATTTTGCAATTTTCTTTGTACAGATAACGGCCCCTGCAAACACATCTGCAATGTTGTGGAAGGAAATGTTGTGTGCTCTTGTTTGTCTGGATATACGCTCATGGCTGACGGGATTTCTTGTGAAGGTAAGTGGCTCATGTTCACCACAGACACATGGTTAAAGCACTTTTCTACCTCATACCCCTAGGTGTTTCTCTAAGAATTCCTTTTCAGTATTGTGGCAGTACAGAGACCAGTGGCAGAAGGAATGCCAGATCTGCTTTACAGACTACTCTGGAAGCACGTCTGTCCAGTGTGCCTATTACCTGGGGACTTCAGGTGAAGGCAAGCCTGGACGTGTGCTTTTTTTTCCTTTGACATTCCAGGCTTTTTTTTCTGCCCTCTTGGTTTCTCTTCCCACTGCTATTCCTCCCCAGTGTCTGCCTGCACAGCTATGGACACGCAGCTTTTCTTTCTGAGAACGGGAGCAGCTGGCAGGACTTGGGCATGTTTGTTGTCCTGGGGAACCCTCTCAGAGCTATAGTTCTGCCCTGGCATCTGTTTTGTTTGGTTTTATTTCTTGAAAACCTGAATCCAATGAGGCGTCAGTGCTGTGAAGAATGTGACATTGTGAGCTAGTTCAGCTCCATGTGTTTCACTTGACAATGAAGTTCAGGTCTGCACAATGATGAATGGTGAATTCCAAAGCTGCATCCTGATTGTTCATGTTGTGTAAATCTTAAATGGACATGTTTGGGTAATGGCGAAGAATATGTTTGCTCGGGAAAGTGCTGGAGGTTAAAAAGCAGTGCCCTGTGACATACTTTAATTATGAATCTGGAAGTATGAGAGCAATAACAGCCAGCAGTGAAATGAAAGAAGGTTCTGATACTCAGAACTGCTCACATGTGATCCACATCTCTCTTAAACGCAGATCTGATTGAATAACAAATCACAAATCCTTTTCATGAAATTCTGGGGAGTCTGTGAAGAAAATGGGAATTTAATATCACCAGCTGAAATAGTCACTGTGCATTGCTTACTCAAGTGTGGTGGAAACTAATCTAATTAATTGATGTCAGCATCAAAAGGGGCATTTCCAGGCAATCATTTTCCTACAGGAGGTGAAAGAATTTGTTAATGTCAGTGGAAATAGTAAGTTTAAATTGCAGCAAGAGACATTTCTTATCTGTATTCAAGTAAGGATTTGATGGTAAGGGTGGTTGGTGGTGCACTGGAGCAGTTTTCCTGCAGAGTGTGCATGGCCTCTGTGTGACTGCCTGTTTCCAAGAATGTCTCTTTCTGTGATGACAACAGTGTAGGGGTGCAAGCAAGGACTGGATGATCTCTGAGGGTTTATTCCAGCCCTATTTTCAGTGTAACACTGTATGTATTATAGCATGGTGCTGATGTGGTAGTTCCAACACACTTCATTTGGACATCTCCAGTGTGAAAGAAGTATTGTTTCATTTCAGCAATTGTTCTAATAGAATTCTGTTTTTCCCTTTTGGCTGCAACATGTTGATATAGATTTGGATGAGTGCCTCACAGGTGCTCACGCTTGTTCCAGAGGACAATTATGTGTGAACACATTGGGATCATTCTACTGTGTCAACCACAGAGTGATCTGTGCAGAGGGCTTTATACTCAACAGGCATAGAAAATGTGTTGGTAAGATGATAGGTGTAAGCCGTTCACCACAGCATCATAATTCTTCATGCTCTGCAATGCATTTAAACCATTTGTGCTCAAAGGCTCTCTGGCCATCTTTGCATATGACATTTCAAAATGAGTTAGTAAAAACACATGTGCACAATTTGCTCAGCCACTTAACATCATGAGTTGTATGCTATTTGGCTTTTTCCCTAGCAATACATTCTCAGAATACGTATAACTTTGTGCAAAAATCATCAAACTCCATAGGTATGATGACCACAGCAGTATTGATGACTATTAAAGTGGACTAAGAAAACAGCAGCTGATCTCTCTGGACAGTGTCAATACTGGCAAATCCCCAGACATCATGAAACGACAAAACTTCATAAATACAGCTCAAGAAATCTGCATAAGTCTGGGCAGTGGAAAAGATCCATTCCAAAACGATGGAAAAAATTCAGATTAGCCTATTAGTGATTCTGGCACCAATTTCTTTGTGTAACGTCAAAGATGCATCATAATTCTGCTGTATCATCCCTGCTATTTAAGTTCATGTAAGAAACCAATCTATTTTTACAAGTGCATTTATGAGGATTCAGTTTCCTTCCAAATGCCAAGGCCTCAGCTTATGAAATAGTTTCTGTTAGGGGTTCTTTTGTAGAGGCTGGTTTAAGAGGCACCTGAGCTGTAGCAGTGTTGTGTGGTAATGCTGGAAAAATGGAGGACCCAGAGACCTGTAGTCATTAATGAAAGCAGCAGTGCCTGTGACTATAATGTCATGTGTGAATACATTCATCTCCTTCCACCCCTGTCCTTCTTCTACATTTATAACATCGATTTTCTGACAATCACAGCTCTGGTTTTGTTCCTGTCTCTTAAAGCTCTGTGATCTCATCTTATTAATGAGCATCATATGCGGAATGGTTTTAAACTGACAGAGGGGAGATTTAGATTGGATACTAGGAAGCAGTTCTTCCCTGTGAGGGTGCTGAGGCGCTGGCACAGGGTGCCCAGAGAAGCTGTGGCTGCCCCATCCCTGG
>JBCJKH010050967.1:4496-16681 GCA_039877255.1 Loriculus beryllinus | reverse complement strand
AGCATTCACAACTTCCTTGGGCAACCTATTCCAGTGCCTCACCACCCTAACAGTAAAGAATTTCTTCCTTATATCCAATATATCCATAATTATTTGAATTGTTCCCAGAGAAGAAATGCAAGAGAGAGCAAGAAAAAACAAACAAAACCAAACCATAACAAAAAAACCCACCTGTGTTTAAGCCTTGGTGTAAACAGGATTTGTTTTGTTATTTCAGCTAATATATTTTTTTTTTTCGCATGTACCCCGAAGGGATAGGCTGAACTCTCTCTACTCTGTGATAGTGGTACAGCAGCTCATTTATAGTTAATTATTTCATTAAGATATGTCTTTATGGCTGCCAAGCTTATTTTCTCATTAATTTGAAAACCAGATTATCTTTGTGGGTTAAGTCTCCAGTAAAGCTGCTCTCATGTTTGACCTTTATACACATACATGCTCTCATTGAAGTTCACGAGCCTTAGTTAATCTTGTGCTCAGTGGAAATTCCTTAGTATTACCCACTAAGATCAGGTTCTTCCCCCTTCGGGTATTGTATGTCAATAACTCTCAATAATTATAGTAATAAACAAATAATAATTATATTCTCAAGACTCATAGTACATATACTAAAGTTGACATAGGAGTGAAGAGGGTTTTAGAGGAACTTATTCACTGGTCATTTAGATACATTTAATACTAATCTTCAACAACTTTAGAAAGAGAAAGTTAATTTGGTTCAGATGGAAAATGCAACAACCTGAACACAGTTCTGTTAATCATAGGTAGGTATAAGCATACCTACATTACCATTCTCATTAATATAATCAATATAACCTCAAATAACAATATTAGTTCCCTGCACATTTATCAATATTCACATAGCATTATTTTTACAGAGGGTTTATCATGCATACACAAAAAATGTAATTAATCTAACATTTTATGGTAAGCATTCATAATATAAAGTACCTGTAATCCATTCACTTTATATTTGTGAGTGAGCTCTGAATAGTTTTCACTTTTCTGTGGTATCACCACTTAACAGAGAGGTTCTTTTTCTAAGTCTCCTGAAAATGGTTTTAGGCTGTTTTAGGATTTACCTTCCTAATGAGTGTTGTAAATGCTAATTGTACCCCACCACAGTTCAGATTGTCCTAAGCTTTCACTTTGTTCCTATTTAGCTGCTCTACTTGTAAGTGGATGTGATTAACATGCTGTGTGTTTTTCTAGAGGAAAAGAAAAACAAAACCCACATAATTTTAGCTGTCTAACACAGATGAATTATACCAACCCAAACTCACTAAGCGATCCAGAGGCTGAAACACAATTTTAGCTTCAGTCCCTGGTAGCTCCTTCCACCAGACAGACAAATATTTGTTCTGCCTGGTTGAAGCTGTTCATAGAGATACTGCTCCCTGAGAGGAAGCATGCACTAATATCACCTGAGCAGTGTGTTATTGCTCTTAATTGTCTCTTCAGTTGCAGCTGGCTTCCCTCTGACTTGCTTTGAGAAAAGATCAGCAAACTTGTTTGCCTATGGTTCACTCAGTAGAGGATTTCCTATCCTGCCCATTGTGCAGAGCAGCATGAAAGTGGCCTCTCTGTGCACAGCCTGCCTCCCTTCTTCTCTCAGCAGGACAGCAGCAACCCTACAAGCCCCAGACACCAAGTATGCTGTAAGGCAATTTCTTCCTCAGTGTCTCCTGCGGGTTATCACCAGACTGGCATTATGCTGGCCATGTGTTCCATTAGCTGAACAGGTTGCTCACTGAGATTAATGAAAAGTTATGATAATGCCACTGCACCCTCTGTTTCCCCCAAGCAGTAAGAATTAAAATCAAATGGAGACCTGCTCCTCCCAGGTGTGACTTTACTGACTTCACACAGGAAGTAAACAGTGATGCTCATTTCCAGTTTGCCCCCGTTTTCTTTTAACAGCTGGTTTAAAGGGAGGAGAGAGTGAATGTGAATAATTTTTATTCTCTTTCATAATTCCTTGCAGCTTACAGGCAGTATTGGCAATCAGCTATTTTTCATAGGATGGTGTTTTACGGTGTGTTAGTTACCATGGGCACAACATAGCAGGGCGGAGGAATGGCCTTAGAACACATGCAACAGCAGCAGTAACCCTGTCTCTCGCTTGCTTTTTACAGCTGCATTACAAAACCTTTAAGAATTACAGAAGCAGCTCAGCATCAAATAAGAAGCATGCAGTGAATGTTACCCCAGGGGTAGCTCTGGGAGTGATGGACAGTTCTGCTTGTGTCTACGCTGCAAACAAAGGGAGCTGCTGAAGCTCATGCAGTTGTAGCCCAGGTCACTTCAGAGCAGCCACGCAAAGGCTGTGGTGTCCAGCTTTGCAAACACTCATGCAGCAGGCCAGCACAGGTATAAAATCTGGTAAAAGTGAATGTAATGAAGATGCTTTGAGTTTGCGCTTGTTGAAGTATGCAATTAACTGCTTTTTCAGTGGTATTGTAAATTTTGGTTGTGTTGTCTCCTATATACATTTTCTGCCAGGTGAAAGGGAGTAAGATAGCACAGGGCAGTGAAATCCAAGGTTTGGGAAAAATTAACAAAAGAATGAGAAGTTGTCAACTGGGCTATAGTATGAACAGTTGATCTTGATGAGTAAGGGGTTGGAAGCAGAGTTATGTGGTTCACAACAGAAACAAAGATGCCAAACTAACAACGAATACCACAGACTAAGCTGTCGCTACACCATAAGTAAACATGCCTGCTTGCTTAATGATAGGATGGTTAGGGCTCCTGAGTAACATCACGTGAGGGATGCTGTCAAAGTTCTGGACTCTAACTCTGCTTCTCCAAGGAATGGACTATGCCAGCCTTTTTTGCTTCTTTCTGCAGTACGGCCAAAGCCTGTTGATGCCTCAATCAATAATCAATCCTGTTGACTTCAGAGAAGTCACAACAGAGATATCATATGCTGTCAGGAAAGGCCACAGGACTGTTATCTTAAAAATTTATTTTGGTTTTACAATTGCTTTATTAGTTAGCAGTTGTGTCATGTAGAACACCATTAATCATGCTGGCACTAGACAACACACCTGATCAAAATATATTTACCTAATCTAAACAGACAAACTTCCCCATTTCCCCCGTCACTTCCTTTACCCCCAGAGTGGAAGAAATCATAATGTTGCTTTCCCTCTTTTCCACTTGGACAGAAGGGCACTCCTAATTAGAAAGTGAGCTGACAAGGAGCACCAAGCAAACCTGTGCTGCCTCAGCCCTCCTGGTGCTCCTTATATGTGATACTGTATAAAAAGTTATCTTGCTAGTTTTCATTTGAGACAGTTCTTCAGATTATTCCTTAATACTATCCTATCTATGGAACTGATGGACCCTCTGTACAAATATACTGCCATGCTTTTTTTTTTTTTTTTTTTTTTGTTTTAATATTCTGTTCAGGTCTTTATCCTCTTAGACTAATGGGAAAGGCAGCATCTATCTATCTATCTATCTATCTATCTATCTATCTATCTATCTATCTATCAGGTGAAAAGGGTTAGTGGTGCCATTTATAATCACCAAGCTCTAAAAACCACCATACCGAAAGATGACAATTCAGACAGGAGTATTGTCAGCCTGTGCAATGCTGCGTGATTGGAAAGCATCCATGGTTATCTGTTTCATAAACTAAGCAGCCTTCTGGAATCAGTATTCTCAAAGTATCAGGCCTGTGCTCCTGTGGCACTACTAAGAACTGGGGAACTTAAAAAAACCCCCAACCAACCACCCCTCTACCTCATTGTTTGTTTTATTGGAATTTAATTCTTATGAAAAAACAGTAACCAGTTTCTAAAAATCTGTAGCAATTGAACCTTTCCATTTACTTGTTCCTTAATAAGATGCAAAGATCATTTGTCCTAATTCTGTGACATTTGAGCCTTACTCAGATGCCTACTATAATGAATGAGTACTACAAGTCTGAGGTAGGTTGCAGACTTCAATCCTTCAAATTACTTTTCATAAGTAGCTGTTTATGAGTTCATTATATTCCAGTGTGCTTAGTTCTTGCTTTCAGATCACACATGACTTCATAGTCTAGTGACTATAAAGTGCCCCTGAGCCATGGCAAAAGGAAACTACTTTGCAAGCTATATCATAGGTAAATATTATTTCTCCTGCTGATCCCTGAAGAAACCTGAAGGATCCAACTGGCATGCTTTTTAACTGGCAGAAATTGCAGGAGGAATTTGGAGCTAAGCTTTTTTACACCTTCACAGGCTAAATAAAGCTCAGGATATTCCTTCCAGATTCCTGTTTGGTGACAGAAGTTGTGTGTTTAAATGTCTTAAACTACAAACTATTGTGATATGTACTATTACAACTGATACCAGTTTCAGGAAAGGAAGCAACAAGGTGTTGCTTCTTTTTTTGTCTTGCTGTGTTCCGCTCAAAACAGCCTCATGAAGCACCCATAAAGTTGAAATTATTCTTGCTTGTGCATGTCTTGGTACTCATTTGTGAATTCCTGTTATATATAAAGGGTTGACAATGTAGGCCTTAATGTATTTGTCATAAATAATGCAGTATTTGAGCAATTTAGATCCAGAGTGTTCTGCCTTAGTTCTTTGGATATGCTTGCAGTGCATATAGGAGCTTAGTGCCTCAGATCCCTGGCTCCTGGACTGGGATTTGCTCTGGTAACAGGAGTAATAATGAGCCAGGTCTGCCAAGCCAAAGCTAATGAGACCTTCAGACCATGGCTCTTTATGTCTGACCTCTTGGGCCTGTTCTGCCACTCCTGCATGTAGGTCTCCTCCACTTTGAAAATGTTCCAGCAAAGCATGGTGCTATTTCAGGAACCCCTGTCCCAAACTCCACTATCTTGGAAGCATGTGATGAGATGTAATTATCCTACAGGGTCTGGAACAGCAGTCCCACCATTCTGAGTCACTAAAAACTTCAAAGTGAGTTAAAATGTCCTTTCCTGAGCAACTGATAAAGTTAAATATGACCAGACAATTCTTTAAATTTATCTCTAATTAATGCTGACAATCCACATTGATTTAAATAACAACATTGTCTCATTGTGCTGTGGATCCCTCTGACTGAAAACTGTCAGGCATGTGTCTCAGCAAATCCATACTATCCCTCAATATCTCAAGATAATACATCTCAAATACGTGCACATTCTGCACGATTTTGAAGAGGGTGTAAAGAAGAGACTGAGACCATGCTGAATCTCACAGCTTCCTCATCACAGAGCGTCATTTCTGGCCAAAGAAAAGAAAGAAAACTCTGAAAATGGAAAGAGCCTGTGATACTGCAGATTGTTACAATGAGAAGAGTGTTTGGCAAGAGGAAGACAAAAAAAGTAATACTAAAACTCCAAAATACCTTAGTGAATAATCTTCAACCTAATGGTAAAACTTCAAGAAGACAGAAGATTTGAAGTTAAATTGAGTTCAGGGAAATGGATGAAATTTTGATGTTAATAGGGAGATAATTTTAAACCACCAAAAATATTTTATCCTGTCTTAAAAAATACTTATCATCCAGTGTGATGCTTACAGTCACACTAAGATGAATACAACAAATGTCTGATATAATATACCTACAATATATAGTTGTGGTCATTCACACATTTAGATTTTGTATTGTGATAAAGCAGTACTTTAAAAAATGTTTTTTTCTTTCTGCTTAACATGCCTTGCATTTGATGCATTATTTTGCATAGTGTTTGAAGACCGGTGCAGCACCTTTTTGGGTGAGTCAACTTACTAGTTAGGAGCTGATCCACATGCAAACAAACAGTACAGATTGATTGACTTCAAAAGCTTTGGATCAGGTCCCAGCTGGAGAAATACCTGTAGCTGTTTACAAAAGAAGCTTCTGTCCTCCTGGACAGAATTCACAGTGATGATTTCACACCTTTTCCAGGACTCCAGATTCTGGTTCTGTGAATATTCACAGTTCATATTTATGTCACTTTTGAATATACATGAAAGGCAATACTATGACTTAGTCCTTTATTCTAAAGGAACATTCTTTTCCCTCCTCCCCTCTTTTTTTTTTTTTTTTATGATGTTCCACTAAAGTATTTTGTAAGGTCCTTATGTAAGTTTCTTACAGCACAAATTTTAGCTTTCAAAAACTGCTTTTCAAAGCTGTAAAGTTTTTTTGTATTTTTTTTCCTCATTCTCAGCTGCCGCAAGAAATCAAATGATACTCTAGTTTTCAGTCTTCACTTGTAGAGGTTGAAGAGGGCTATTTGTAAATGGAAGAAAGTGCTAAACCCTACTGAAACCTTGAAGGAGAAAGTCACTTCCATAGAAGGTAGATAAGAGTGTAAGTAGACAGGAAGGCACATGGCACTTGCCCTTTACCTCATCCTCTGAAACTGTGTTATCTCTTCTACAACCTTAGTTGTCCTCTTGACCTGGAAAAATGTAAACTTACATAGAATCTTAGCCAGAATTGCTCCCTGGGACAAACTTAAAGAGTGTGTGTAAAGGGAGAGAAAAATGTTTTATTTCTGTGGAGCTATTAATACTGCGTTTTAAATTCCCAGTGGCTTTGGTAAAATTTTTCAGCCCTGTTGGTCATGAGAGTGAATACCATGCTCATATGTATATGGTTGCTGATTCCATCTCTTGCTTTCTCTCCATTAACAGAGTTCTTCCCAGACACTCAGAAATTGCTAGATAAATGGATTCAAAGCTTTCCTTTTCTCTAGAGAACAAATCTTCAATACAACTGTGTAGTGGATGCCATTCTAGGACATAATGTTTGAGATTTGTTTTCAATTGTAATATCCCTAATAATGATTTCTTTTCAAGACTGATGCTTCACATAGCCCTGAATCAAATATAATAATCTAGATTCATTGTGTCCTGATAGACTTCATCATAGTAGCATTTTTTTTTTTTTTTTATATTTCCCACTACTGCCACTGTTTTATTTCTGTGAATAGTAGGAAGAACATGAGTCACAAACTTCAACTACAACTATCACATAATCTAGGCCAAATGGAGCAGTCCTCTAAATAAAACTATTAAGTAGCTTTCAGTAGTGTCCATATGTGTTATTGATTCACCTCAAACAGAAACACTGGTACTTCATGATGGGGAATGTAAATAAGACGACACTGTGTCTGTAACTCCCCCCAAAAGATCTTTAAAATAAAATAAAAATATTATTTTCTTATCTCTGTTACAAATTCATTGTAGGTTTGAGTTTTAGAAGTGGAAGTTGCATGTAAATTTGATAAACAAATTCAAATTATATCCCAGCATTAATAACATTCTCTGAATCTGATTTGAACTACACCAAGAGGATAATCTCCAAATACCAGAAATTTGGAGTTTCATGAGAGTCATGAAAGGCATGTTCTTAAGGAGAACTAATACATAAAGAGGAAAGGATATCTGAACCTATACAAAGTTGCTCTCTTTCAAAATTGAAGGGGCTTAACCCAACTGTTAAACCTCTCAGAATTTCTAGCTGTACAGAAAATTCACTTTGAGGTTACTCCTTGAGAACAACATGGTGAATAACATACATGAGGGGCAGATATTTAAAACTTCATTAGTTAAAATAAGAATTGTAGTATTTGAACAGCAGCAGCTCCAGTAGAAAAAGAGTCTCTATGGTGTAAATTTGAGGCAACACTCTTTAGTGTTTGTATAGTATGAAACTTCGTTATGTTCCCTCAAAGAAAGGTAGAGAACACAGATGGCAGCCAGAGATGTCTGGGAAAGCAGACGATGGCAGGTTTTAATTTTACATCTGTGCTAGCATATAATTGTTTAACATCACCAATCAGCGTGAAATGCCTGATTTCTACTTATGCAGCTTCTAGATTTGTGGGGACAGAATCTCACAAATCCTGTGACTAAATTGCTAACTACATTTACCCACAACTGCCTTCTCTTGCAGCTGATTGAAAAAAAAATTAAACACCATATTGAGCTACCTTCAAAAATATGGTGTTAGGTAACCTCTACTGCTCCTCATTTCATCTTTTCTCCCCTTTGCCACTTCCCTGAAACAAGCCAATCTCTTGTGCTGGGGAGTAAATTAAAATGTGTACCAAAAGGTTTCCATTCTTCATGTGAAATTTCTCACTAGGACTTCAGATTAGTGTTCCAGAACCACCTGAAAAAATGGGGTTTGTAGACCTTTTAAACTTCAATTTCTGTCTTTTGATGCTGAAACAAGGACTAAGCTGCAGAAAAGCAGTACAAAAGAGTGCCCTAAAAAGAGGATCAACTGTGGGTTACCCTTAATTAGAATTTCACAGTGACTTTTGCAACCACATATTTACATGCCTGCCAAAGTTATGATGTTGGGAAAGTAATCCTTAATCCTAAATTATCTCTGGCCAGAGAGAGATAGCTGCCAAATGCAGCTCTCTAGTTACTGATTTCTTCCATGATGAATTATTTCCAAATAGATTGCTAAAAAAGATGCGTCCATTACTGCTCTGAATATAACAGTACGTGTGGACCCTGGAAAGATGATGAGTCTCTTTTAAGAACCCCAAAACCAAAAATGAAGGTGGAGAAATAAAAATAATATTTTTCATGACTACAATTTCCACAAGCTTTTTCATGGCTTTATTCTGTATTCTTGACCTGATCCAGTCAAATCACTAGTTAAGGTGACAAATGACTTATTCTAGATGAACATGAGATGCCAGAAGCAGCAGCCTCAGGGAAAGTCTCATCTTGATCCCACTGTTTTACAGCTTCAGTGCATTCAAATACTTGGTGGGGACCAGAACCAGGTCTCAGCTGAGTGTCTTTCTGGCCTGTGAATCTTAGGAAGAAATACAATCCACAGTAGATTTCTTACCATGAAATGGCTTAGTTGTATGTAAAACTACCTAGTTTCAAAACTGTTAGAAAATTAAATGTGGTTGGAGCTTTTTAATTTTTTTCCCTCCAAGTATATTCATTGCTTTCCATACATAAAGTATATAGGTCCCCAGTTCAGTGTGCTGTCTGGACTCTATATCAGGCTGTTGTTTTTGTTCTCACTGCTCTGAAACTACTCTCTATAAAAATGTTGTGATAAGTTGGTAACAAAAGCACTGAAATTTATTATATGTCTACCAGTGAAACATCAGGGAAAGGCAATAATAACCAGGCAAAGCACTTCAGAGCTTTAGTGGAACAATCAAAGCCTCACAAATTCCCCTAAAATACAGAAGGAAATATTTCAAAGGCTTCACTTTATAGAGAAAGCTGTAAAGATTTGTTTCAGCAGTTGTAAAATTGGCAGTGAGACAAGTTTTGCCAGTTTCCTCTTAGCCAAAACATTTTTTTCACAAAGCCTTAAAAATATTATCTTTGTATGTTCCACTACATTATTGAGTTTTCATCTCATCTGATTTGTCTGTCTCCTTGTCACTTTATGTCACTCGTGTCTAAAGAATACAGGTACCAAATCTAGTGAATAAAGTAATGCAAAAGGCATAGCCAAGCACCCAGTGATTGGGATGCCATATATTTTTTTCATGATAAATAAAACTTCCTCTCACTAGAGTTAGCAGAGCATTCTGCTGCTTATGATTGATAGTACCTGTTAGTGTCACTTACTTTCAAAAGCTTTCTGAAGAATAACAAAAATGCAGCAGAGAAATTAATTTTATAAGTGTTTAGAAATTGAAATTCTTTCACCAGTCATGTCACTTTTTAAAGCGTGACAGACAGCATTCAGCAGGCCACTGCGAACTGACTTAATATTGTTAAAGTGAACTTTACTGATACACAAACATAATCTTACTGAGCCTGAATACCATTTGACCACACCTCTTTGCGATCCAATTTTAATGACATCTGGAATTTTATCAAATCATTTTAAAACTAACAATTGATATTCAATTGCCATCGTTCTTAAATGTGAGGATCAGCTGGGGAGTGTGTAACTGAGTGTAAGTTATCCATGCTGCCAGCGTGCTTAGCCTCTGACCTGTAATCTATCTTCGAGCATTATTAGGTAGAAATAATCCAAAGGGTTGATCCTAAACATCACTACTGATCTGTACTTTCTTCAAGCTACCTTGTGTTAACTGCTTGAACAGCAGTTGAAGTAATTTGTTTTATTTTATTTTTATTTTTTAGTTCTTCTCAGACTATGCAATATGAAATAACATTATTTACATGGGCAAATACTGCAGACAGTGATTAGCAGCCTATCCCTGTGTGCAGTAACAGAGGTATATATTGCATCCATAGTTCCAAGGGGTTCTTAAACTCCTGAATTCTATTCTGGATAATGCATCTGCAGGGAATCTCCTGAGTGAAAAGCTTATTTCCAAAGAAGAATGTTTCGGGAAGGTCTTCATGAATGTTACAGACCTCATAAATGTATTTCAGATTCCTAAAAAATGACACTATTCCTTTGGGTACTGAAGAGAGATATTTGTGTATGAAGTCAGCATCTAACTTCAAGCATCACAGGTAAAATGTCTGTTCACATGTCCTGCTGAGTAATCTATATTTCCCATTCCCCATTCATATTCAAAAAGAAAAAATATTTATCTCTTTTATTTTTTCCAGCAAAAAGAGACTGTTATCACTAATATTTATTTTTAGCAAGGATGTGAAATAAGAAGAGCTTAGAGACTTGGAAAATGGCATCAGTTATTGATGAGTATGGCGGTCAAAGGGGAAATTCTTAGACTGGCTGACAAGTCTTCTTTTCTTTACTGAGAAATGTCGAAATTAAGAATTGCACATATACTCTTGGGATCCTTTGAAGAAGTCAGTTCTCTTTTTCTCCCTAACATCTTTTCTTTTGTTCTTACATGTCATTATGTATTTCTCATGAGTTTTCTCACTTTTACTCTTCCAATTCTCTTCCCCCGTCCCACTGTGGGAGGGTGAGCAACTGGCTGGGTGATGCTTAGCTGCTGGCTGGGGTTAAACCATGACGGAAAGAGAAAACGCTCATACAGGAAATACATTGGACTTTTCACATCACCATTTTTATTCCTAATGCTTATGTTAGAATGAAAAACAGAGGTCATTAGAGTCAATGTATGGGCTTGAAGACCCCTTGTGAGAAACAGCTCTGCATGTGGTGAGCTGAGCTGCCTCTCAGTCTCTCCCAACCAGAAAGCATCAGAAGAAAACCAATCTCTTTCAGTTTTTCTTGACTCCTTTGTATCTTCTTTCCTGCTCTTTCCTCCCTTGTATTTTTGCACATTAGAATACTGGACAAACACCTTCACTAAAAATTATGTTGCAACATATTTCTGATTTTCATCTTTTTGCTTGATTTTCTCCTCATCTACTGGAGACATCAATGATAATTTTCCCCTCAGATGCTTGCCTTTTGATCATGCCAGAATTTACAATAAACAGTATGTCAAATGGGGCTTCCCCATTTCTTTGTAAATGTTTAGTGCATGGTCAAAGGTGTCAGGAAAACAAGGATCACCTATTATATTACTTTTGAAGAATTAAGAATTATTCAGAATAATTCTTAATTATTTAGTGGATATTTTAGTGGAATAATTATTAAGAATTTTTATTATTTTCCAACTTGTTCTACACTATGAGTAAAGTGTTACAGAACCTTAGGGATCTGTGTTCTGAATGATGAGGAAAGTGTCACATAGTGAGTTACTACTGATTTGCTCCTTTACTGTTACATAAATTGCACGATTATGGTTTTGGTACTTAAGGTGGAGGCAGAGGAAGGGATTATTTGCTGTTTGCTGTGGAAACCACTTGAAATTCAATCTGTAGGTTAATCTATTATGCAAATGATAATCAGACTAGATGATGGGGCTGTCTTCTATAAGCTTAAATCTGAGTGTACCTTATGTTGTCTAATTTTAGCTACCTACAGTGACAGAGACAGTGTACTCTACTTTGCATAGCAGGTTATTGAAATTTTAATATGTATATATGTATGCATCAAAATTATATACTTATATACATAAAAGTTAAATATATCTATATAATCCACTGGAAAACAATATTTCACAGAAATGTAAATATTGTTCTGCAAAATCTAATATAGACTTGAATTTTTGTTTTCCTACAAAGAAATAGTTCTGTTTAATGGAAAGATATGTTATTTCTGCTGTAAGATCCTTATTGTAAACTCCTGCAGGACAGGTTGTAAAGCTGCAGTATGTAATTAGGAGCCTTCACTCAGTTTGCTCTCCACTAAGGACCTAATGACACCAGCTTCAATGCAGTGTTGTCATAGCATGT
>JBCJKH010050966.1:9544-21084 GCA_039877255.1 Loriculus beryllinus | reverse complement strand
TCCCTGCGTATGGCAGGGTAGTTGGAACTGGATGATCTTAAGGTCGTTTCCAACTCTAACTGTTCTATGATTCTATGATTCCATGATTTGACTTAGTCATTTACATAAATGTGCATCAGTAATAGATCAATTTCTCCGTTATTTTCACTTTACTCATTTACTCTCTTGCCTCTTGGAATGATGTGTAATGCAGTTCTTGGCTTTAGAAATGCATTTTTTAAAATAATCCCCTTCTCCTTTCTCTCTCATGTGCAATAATAGCTGGTGGGATAAAAGTAATTTAAAGAAAGCGTACTTTTCTGTAATGAGTGGGGGTTTGTTTACCGGTCAGAAAAGAAGAAGAACTGGCATTCAGTGCTATGAGCTTTAATTTGATTAATACACACTTTTTTAGAAATCTGAGTCACTATGCAAATAATATGTTCTGTTTCCATCTTTTTAGACAGGCAGAATTAAATACAGCAAATATTGTTCATATATTAAAGAATTACAATTATAAAGTTTTAGATAAAATTACGATTATAAAGTTTTTTATAAAGATTACAATTATAAAGTTTAAGCCAAATTTAAAAAACAAAACAGTGTGCACAGCATAGCTTCTCTTATAATAATTTCCTTTCTATCAGCCACGAAGCAGCCATTTTACTACCATGTTCTTTTACACTAATAGAAGTGATTTCACTTGAAATCTCACAAAAATCAGTATTTCACAATAAAAAGAGGGAAAGGTCACTGAATAGTGTATTTAAGAGTGGATAAATAATTTAAGGTTCAAGTAGGAAAATCCATTTACTTCTATTTTTACTCAACTAAACCATCAGTAATATTGCTGTCTTATAAAAAAAGAAACTCTTGCCTTCATATATTAATGAAAACTATTTAATAAACAATTTAAATATAAGATTATATTTTATTTGACATTACAGAAAACTTCTGGATGTGGCAAAATTATGTTAATGACGTTTCTCTGATTACAAAACATCCTTATATTTCATCCATAGCAAAACGGTCTTCAGCCCTTTATCAGGACAATATTTTCTGTCTATATTCATGTATAGTTCTGCATTACTTTTTGAGTAAGAATTTTTCCAGCATGGAATCTGGTGTAAGTATTCTTTCCAAACAGTGGAACACATGAACATCAACTGTAATAATCCAAATTAAGCAAAAATTAAGTCATATTTGAGTTGTGCCTCATTTTCACCTGAGATTAATTTCAAGTGGTACTGAGTTATTTCCCTGGATGCTTAATAAACTGCGCCTTGCAGTCAGGTGTCTTCAGAACTGGAGGTAAATTAGGCCTTTTTATTTTAAGATCTCACAAGAGTTAAAAAGAATATTTAAATCTTCATATGAATGAGAGAATAGCTGATTACATCTCAGGACAACTCTGTAGAGCAACAAGGGACACTGTAATAGAAATAAGATTCTGAAAGGCTTATTATAGACATGTAAAAAATAATAACCCAAGTCCAGAAGTTTCTGCTCTTTCCTTATAGTGACAAGTAGCCCACAAACCACAAAGTATTACCTATGCAGAGGTTAAAAGTTGGAGCCCTAAATATATTCCATTCACAAATACTGATGATATTCACCATTTACTCCCTCTCATCCTACCCTTCCTTCTCCTACTGTAATGTTAATAATTAGGTCCCAATTCTCATTTAGTGTATGAGGCCATATTATCAGAGCATCCTTGAATCTATAGCAACACATTTTGTCTTTACAGATATAGAACTGTGGACTTAACGTATTTTAACATCTAGAACAAGATGAATTCCACTTAAGGTGGCAGGTGACAGACAATGGGGAGGAGAGATGTTCCCTGTGACTGCTGTGATGTCGCAGCATAATATTTCAGGGCTGAGAGTACAGAAATGGATTCCTTGATGCTCAAGATTCCAGTTGGGCTGTTTATTTACAAAGTGCAAAACAGACTCTTGTAGCACTGAGAGTGAGGGGAAAACAAAACAAAGCACAACCCCCTGCTCTGTGTATATTTCATTAGGGAATTCGTGGAAGTCTTGAACAGAGCCCACATTCACATCAGCCTTCCCAACTTACAACCGCTTAAGAAGCCTTACATGACAGGTAGGTAAGCTGGGAAGCAGAATTACTAGTGGGATCTTCTCACAATGTAGCCCACTTGTGGAGTTATTCTATATACATCTTCAGATGATCACCTGCAGACTGAATAATAGCTCACCTTTGTGATTTTTTTTCTTCATATCTGCATAGCTTTCATGCTATTAATTACAGAAATATGAATAAGAATTCTAATGAACTAAAGGCAGAAGGAGCCATTGTTATCACAAGGTCTAAATATTCTTTAACAGAAGCCACATATTTTTCCTCACAGAAGCGCTACCACATGCACTTTTGAGAAATACCCAAATGTGATTTGAAGCAAGACAAATAGATTACATTTGTTCATTAAGCATTCTAGGTTTATTTATACCCATGGCTTAATGAAAGGACTTCCACATCATTTACTGATTTAACCTATAGCTTAATTTCATTTTGCAGGATCTTGTGAACTCATTCACTTATTTAAGTGAGGCATAGCGACAGGTTTTCTGTGCTTATATGGGTACAGAACTATGTGATGCAATTAGGCCACTTCTTAACCATATTGAGTTTGCACGGCAAGTATTTTGGGGGGCAGAGATACACAGGTGGCTCGTGTGAGAAGCTTCCAGAAGGTTCCCCTGTGTCCAATAGAGCCAATGCCAGCTGGATACAAGATAGACCCACCACTGGCCAAGGCCAAGCAATGGTGGTAGCACCTCTGGTGTAACAGACTTAAGGAGGAGAAAAAGTTTCTGTACAGGAGTAAGTTCAGCCAGAGAGAGGAGAGGGAACATGTCAGAGCAACAGCCCTGCAGACACCCAGGTCAGTGCAGAGGAAAGGCAGGAAGTGATCCAGGTGCTGGAGCAGAGATTCCCCTGAAGCCTGTCCTGCAAACCACAGAAGGAAAAACATGATGGACTGACCACAACCACCATTCCCGCCTCACTGTGCCACTGGGAGGAAGAGAATTCCGGAGCAAAGTTAAGGCTGGGAAGAAAAGAGAGGTGCGTGGAAGGTTTTTTAAGATTTAATTTTTATTTCTTAATATCCTACTCTGATTTTACTTATAATAAATTAAACTAATTTTTCTCCAAAGTCAAGTCTGTTTTGTTCATGACAGTAACTGGTGAGTGATCTCTTCCTGTTCCTACCTTAACCCACCACCCTTTAGCTATATTTTCTCACCCCATTTCCAGGAGTGACAAAGCAGCTTTGATGGGCACCTGCACCAGCCAGGGGTAACCCACCCCACCCTCTATGATGAACTCCTAACAGTTTTCAGGTGGGGTGTTGGGGTATTTTTAAGAACATCTAGGAAATGTCTCTGTGAAAGCCCCCCATTTGCAGTGTTGATTCCAGTGACACAACCCCATGTTCTGAATTCATGATTCCAGGCAGTAGGTATGCAAGTGCTTTAATTTACATAGAGTTGGAGGTTATGTAAACTGACAATTTCAGAATCATCATTTTCCAGTACAATAATAAATTCTTAAAGCTTCCTTTTTTTCATTCCTGAATGTATTATTTTTCATTTTACTCTATAAAAACTGTGTTTGCTTGTATGAAATTCAATGTAAAGGAACACTGTCATGCAATCACCTCATCTAGAAATGTCACATCTACATGCCATCAGCAAGAATTCTGTGTTTTCTTTCACAATCTGAATATTAAACTTAACCAAGCTGATAAATTCTCTACAGGTTTTGCTAGAAACATCTATGCAGTTCAGATGATTTATTAGTAAAGGAGAGATTTTACTTTTCTCAGCAAACTTTAAATATGCTTAGATGTTTATAAGGGAATAGAATAACTATGAAATGGAAATGGTGCAAAATTTTCCATGGCAAGAATGCTTCACTTAAGTAAATATTTTTATAAAACAAGACCTCAGTCTGCATCCAGTAAATGTATCTGGCCAAGATGCACCAATGTATCTATAAATGTCAAGTACGTATGCATATACAAACGATTAAGAACTGCACAGTAAAGGTGATGGATTATAGTCCACACAATTTTAACTCCATGCCTTAGCATTTACTTTTGTTTTTGAAAGTACATTTCATTAGGCGTAGAACCGACCGTATTCTGCTCATCTCACTGTTTTTTACTGCCTTGAAATAGCCCAGTTAACAGGCTCAGTGTTAATGCAAATCTACACACAAATATGCACTGATGTGATTGCCTCCTTCCAAAAGTGGAGCCACTTATAGGCTTTCATAAGATAGGTTTGAATTTCACATCATTGGAGAGCTTTGTTTCTCTTCATATTCAAACACACAGATCTGGCTCTGTTTGTATGTCTCTTAAGCAGCATGTAAATTACAGAGATTTAGACTGCACTTGAATAAGAAATATCACTGAATTCCATCAATTTCAATTGACATTTACCAGCCTGAATGAAAAGAGGATCAAGCTCCAGCACTTAACTAGTTGAAAATGGCAATAATTTTTTATATCAGCTAAATTTTCAAAAAGGTATTTTCAACCCATAATGACACCTAGCTCTCAAAGTCTGTTGAGTTTTATGTGCACTGTTATTTCTGGAAGTTTTCCTGAGGGCCCCACTTGTTCTTACATAAACATTTGTAAGAAAAGCAGTTTGTATTTCATATTATCAAGACAAGCAGAGCTAGTACAGACCTATTGAAAACACCACTTGGAAAAAACATCATCATGGAAAGTACAGTACATCTTAAAACAACTGCATGTTACTTTACATTCATTACACATTGAAACAGACACATAATTTCTTCAACATTTGTACATGTACTGAATACATAACACTAACACGAGCTCTGTAAGCTAACAGCTATTCTTTTCGTTGCTTTATTCTTCCCCAAAATACCACAAATAACATTAGGTTCAATGCGACACATTGTACTGTGAAGCAACCATGAAGATAACAATGTCTGAAATAATGTATTCACAACATTATCTTATAAAAAGAGCCCTCACTTTCCCTACAATGTGATGATGATTTTGAAGGTTTAAATTATTACATATCAAAAATATTTAGTACATGCTTTTGAAAACTCCGTAGTTTAGTGACTCATTTAGAGGCAGCCATTAAGCATGAGCTTTACTTTCAACAATAAATATTACTTTCTTCAAAATTAGTTAAAAGGGTGACACAATTACCTGTGAAATTAGCACAGCTGAACATATACGTGAGCAAGATCCGTCATTTTTCATGCACATGATAAACAGTATGTTGGTTAAGTGCCATTTAATGTTTTTCATTTTGGCTATGGACCTTAGATCTGATTTATGGATAGCAGTGCACAGTGTTCATCTGCATCCACACATATCTTAGAAATGTATTTTAGGTATAGTTAGTTGAAGAAGAACACTGCTATAATCTTTAGCATCATACCTTGAACACCTACCTACAAGCAGGCCAAGCTGACATTACACAAACAACCCTGACAGAATTATGTCTCGGCCTCTTTAAACATTAAACTTTACAGTTTCAAAATTCCACTGACACAGTGTTTTAACGAGATTTCTGCATCATTTTAAGGCAAAAGTGGTAAAACCCAGAAAACAACATACAAAATGTAAAACTGCCTAGAAACCTGCTGCAATGTCTTAGTAGAGCCTCAGAAGATGGAGAGAAATTAGCTCCTTTCCAGAGCCTGCCTACCTTTCCACAGGTCTTTTGTCCACTCTGCAGAGAAAGCTATAAAAAATACAGACCTCTACATTTCCCTACTAAGACACAGTTTTAAGATGGACTGAAGAACTCCTACTACTTATCTGACAGGATACGCTACTTCTACCATCAATGTTGAAAGTGCATTGTACGATTTAGATTTCCCATGAAGCAGACCTAAGAGGCAGCATTTTGGCAGTGTATATTGAACAAAATTTTAGGGAGTTTATGAAAGAAATACATGACTAGCTGTTTCTGTTGGGGTTCTCCAATTCTTTCTATTTGTGAGAAATATAATTTTAAAGACATTTCAGAGAAATTTAAATATTTGCTAAATTACACACATATACCGTGCATTAGTTTGAGAGGAATTTGGATTACAATTCCTGTTACCTATTTTGTTCTGTACAGAATCATATTTTCGATTCACAAGACAGTGTTAAATTCAGTGAGCTTATTTATTTATGAGTGGAAAATTCTGTCCTACGCAGAGAAATACTATTTCTCTCTCTCTGTGTCCACTCACCTCCTCCTTTACTACATGTATGCTGAAATTAACCTTTCTGGTTTAAAAGATGTAAGAAATACCAAACAAATCATATTAGGCATGTAAGGGATGTGAGACTTTTGCTTTGTCCTCCATCAGAACAATCCCTGCCAATGGGCCCAGAACTTTCAGTTGTATGGCATCATTAGCACCCATGCCCCAATCTTCTGCCTAAATTAGACATTTCTGTGGCATGACAAGTTCCTGCCTGCCCAAGCGTATGTTAACACTGCGTTTACAGTCACAACTTCTGGGTCACAGCTGAGTATATCAAAGTAACACTGGAGTCACTGATGAACAAAAGAGGGTTTTAGGCAGGAAATTCAACCTTGGAGTGTCAGCTGCTTCTTAAGGTTTCTTTAAGAAGTGAGGGGGAAGTTTCACTATTACTCACCAGGAGTCAGGTGGGGCTTTTCTAACTAGTTGGTGCTGCAGATTAAAACTTCAATCAGATGTAGCTCCTTTACTGTCAAACTCCTGGGTTTAAAACCATGTAAAATTAAAGGGAAACAGTCTATTCCAGATGCAACCATAAACTCAGCATGCTAATTTTATACAATTACATATTTACTTTGTAATTTTTTATTCAAAGCAATAAAACCACAAGCCTTTTTTAAAGGAAAAATTCGAGTTTCAAAGCTGTAAAATGTCCTAATAGGTTATAAATTCACCTGAAGTCTGATAGTGCTTTAATAATTTCAGTGATTATTGAGTGCTGAGAATGTGAAAGCTTGTAGGCTCTTCAACGCTGTTCTGTTTCCTAACCTCAATCCTAACCCAGAAAATGGTTTCCTGCACAGATAAACCCTCCTTCTCCAATTGAGGGTTTTTTTTCATGTATTTTGTGTTCTTAGCAATATCATCAAACTGTGTCTTCATATGAAAGAGTGAACACAGACACCATGAATGCAATAGCATGACTTCAATAATATTTTCCTGATTCCAAGCAGACAACACTGACATTTTCACAGAAACACAGACATTTTCACGTGAGCTAACCCTCCATAGTTGATGTGCTTCCAACACTCTGAAGCAATTAGTCTGCTCAGTGCTTGTGAGGACGCTTCTGGAACACACTGTTCAGTTTTGAACTCCCCAGCTCACAAGAGGGATGGTATGCTGGAGAAAGGGCAGTGGAAGGCTACTAACTGGGCCAGGGAGCTGGATCACAACAGATGAGGAGAGACAGAAAGTGACGCATTGTTTAAGAAGAGAATGCTGGGTCAAATTTAACTGCCATCTTAAATTACACATCTGTTAGAGAGAAGACTTAAGTACACAGTGAAAGGACAGGAGGCAACAAGTCACAATCACAGGAAATCCCAGCTGGGGATAAGAAAAAATGTTTAGTGGGAGTGATTAGGCACTGGCACAAGTTCCCCCAAAAACTGTTGAATCTCCATTCTTAGAAATTTTCAAAACTTGCCTAAACAAGGAAGCAATCCTACTCTGAGGATATCCCTGCCTTGAGAGGACGTTTGGAGGTTTCTTCAACTTAATTTACTCAACTTAAAAAGGTAAAGGCATATCTCATTCCAGCTAACAGCAAGGCTCTGAAAGGACTAAGTGCCTTTCCAATTATTTCTTTAGTAGCTTACCACATAAAGACATACTACGTACTTTTATAAAATTGCTGATACTACTCATCTTATTTAAGAATTTGCAGAATTGGGCCATTTACCTTATGTATTCTATATTGATTTAAATGCATCCTTCTGAATTTTTCCAATTTAGAGCTAGACAATATCAAGCCCCTGCTACAACTTTTAAGGTAATACTATTTTTGAACACTTAAGCATTGCCGAGAGTCACTTTATACAACATAATATTTTAAAACATACGTATATATTGCACATTTAAAACCGTACCTCCACCTGAAAATCTATAAAGTTAACAAAACACACACACACACATGCAACACACGAAGAAAACCTTCCCTCAGATAGACATAGATCCTCATTTTGGTGCAACTACATACAGGCCATAAACAAAACCTTACATAGCGTACACAAAAGGTAGCTATATGAAGTGGAAACAACTCCATCACTACTCAGTATGTTACATCAAAAAGACAGCTAATCAGGCTTAATTGGTGTTTCCTCTCTAAGATAATTTGCCTTAAGTTGTACACAGGTTATTTCAACTCTGAATCAGAGACAATCTTTACATTAAAAAGTGAAGAGGCATTGTCAAAACAATCTGAAGAGAGAACAAGGGTTTTCCTCTCTGAAATCATAGTGCTAAAGTATTTAGTATCTGTAAGACAGAAAATTTAGCCACCTCTTCACTTTGACAGAGTAAGATATCAGAAAGTTACTTGCCCATGTCAACGTTTCCTTTTTATATTTATATATATGTAAATATATATTTACACACCATGTGCTTAGATACAGACATATCTCCAACATTTTTTCTCAAGTATCTTTTGAAGGTCCAGGAGCTTCATTTGACAAAACTAAGATGCAAAGGATCTTTTTTTCATACCAGTTTCACAAACTTTTGCTACAAATGAAACTTCAGTCCATTAAATACCAATTAGCTTCATCAAGATAAACCCAGGATAAAGCTCGTTGTGCTTTGTTTTGTAGGTGTTTGGTTCACACAAATGAGAAGCTAACATTTTATGACTTCAAAGTTCACACGTGTGTACAGTTGGTAGATGGTGGTGTATCTATTCGACTTCTATTTTCCTTGGCGTCATTCAGAGGTGACTCGTTACCTATCTGGCATTTGAAGACTTGTTTGTAGGCCTTCCTAAAATTTTCAGAGAGAAATGCGTATATAATCGGGTTCACAGAAGAATTGCTGTAAGCCAGGCAGTGTGCTGTTACTCTGAAGAGAAAGGAGGCTTGAGTCAGTGGGAAAACTCCAAATTCAGCCCAAAGATGAATCACGTGATGCGGCAGCCAGGAGATGCCAAAAACCACTACCACCACCAACACAGTCTGTGCTGTCTGAGACAGGGAAAGGAAAACACAGATGTCTGATGAGCACTTGAAGAATTTGCTTTAAACCTACTTCAAAACCATTATTGAGGGGCATGGAGAGAGGCTGAGAAAGAATACACTGTGGACTATTTATTACTGATTTTACTCCACTGCCTATATGGGCTTTAGTCGGGATAGTGACTACTGCAAGAGGAACTTTAGCCCTAAAAATGCCATAGTAAAAGGCACATATAGCTTTGCTTGAAAGTAAAAGAATTATGTTCCTGATTTCCTAGACAAAAGCATAAGCTTGATGTAAAATAATGATAACATGGGTCTTTCGGAAATCTCATCCAGATCTAATGATCTATATTTGAGTATGGTGTACAAGGATTTCTGACCATAATTTCAAGAGAGATCTATTATACATGAGGGCAGATAGTGGAAGAGCTTACAGCAGTCAGACGAACACTTTGCTTAAGTGTCTGCAAAAAGAGAAGGTACTTTTTGAAAATCTCTCCTTTAAATGTAAAATTTTCACAGGGGGAACCATGTAATAACATTTTGGGATGCAACTACAGAGAAAAAAAGAAAGAAAAGTAAGGAGCTTGAAATTTCACACATTGGTGATCATCAGTTGTCAAAACCGATCTGGAAATCAAAGCTCACCACCAAGCACCAAAATTTGAAAAAGGGAACACAAACTATCCTCAGTGCTGCCTCCTGACTCCACTCTCACTGTTTATGAGAGACAGTCCTATCAAGCTCATTAGATCCATCCAGACAACTACACCATCAGTCAGTACAGATCTTTCAGGTGCTGAAGGTATTCTGCCAGGGCACAGTGGAGTTTGACTGTCAATTGCGTTCTTTAGCTTTCAGTTATTTCAGAAACAGCAATTACTGCTTTGCAGTTGCTCAACTAATATCTACTCCTCTAACAAGTATCTCTTTTAACTAAATCACTCTCCCAGTAAAAGCTTACTATTAATTCCAAAAACACATTATGTTATGGACAATTATCATTGCTATATTAACAAGTTACAAAATAATTTTTCAGATAACCTAGGCTCTTCTCCACAGGCAAAAGTAAACCAGTGGCCAGAGTGATAAGTACTGCAGCACACAGACTATCTAGTCTTTTTGTTAGCTTACCAAACTTGGTTTAACTTCCTGAATTGAATATATACAATAATTCAGACTGACTTATCTAATCAGAACATGTCTGAATTTACAGAAACTTACAGAAAAATATAAAGGTTGATTTCACTGGCAACAGGTCAAAGTAACTTATGTTGTTGGCTAGTAAAATCTCACAACAGAAACAAAGGACATTTTATCTGTATTAAAATATAATTTGTTTAGTCTCAAGGATTCATCTGTTTCCACAAGCCATTCACCTGCTTAGCCTTGTGGAGTTTAAGTCAGTTGCCGCTATCAAACAGCCACACACGTATTACCTCTTTCAGGTCCCATTAGGCAGATATGTGCTAACAAGGAAGTACAAATTAAGAGCAATTCCTTCTCTGATCCTTTAAATGTGTTAATATTCCAATTGAAAACATATTGCCTGGATACCACTTCCACGATTACTTCAAAAGAGGCATATTAATTCAGTGTGTTCAAAATTCAAAATATACCAAGGAAATCACTGACTTTCAAAAGATTATACAGATGTACCTCAAAACAGTTTGACCATGTGCCTCTTGTAACTATTTTTTTTTTCATATCTGCAGAATAAGCAATTTTATATCAGGGAACCTCAAAACATCTGTTATATTCCATTAGTCCTCCTAATCTCAACTTCAGAGTTCATCTTTCCAAAATCATCACTACGGCTTGCAAACAAAGTAACACTAAAGGACAGCTCTTGTTTACCTAAAGGGAGCTTCCTTAGGGTTTCTCATGAAAACCCACCTGAAATACACGATGTTAAATATTGATGTTTTGTGACCAAAAAGCATGATAAATAGCATTTAGGCACATTCATATTTTTCACTAACATTTTTTCACACATATAGCACGTTACTTTTAAGATTCTACTACTGAAATTTTCATAAAGTTTTGAATAACACTATAAATGTATAATTCAGCCTGAAATGCATTTCTAACAAAACTGTAGAGGAAGAAAGACAAAGTAACCAGAAACAGCACACTAATGAAAACAGTTGCCTTGAAAAAGCATGAGTTAGGCTGTGTGTTGAAGGAGGTGATCCTGCCCATCTACTCTGCCCTCGTGAGACCTCACCTGGAGTATTGTGTGCAGTTCTGGTGTCCTCGACATAAAAAGGACATGGAACTGTTGGAACAAGTCCAGAGGAGGGCCACGAGG
The DNA here is from genome assembly GCA_039877255.1 of Loriculus beryllinus. NCBI lineage: Eukaryota > Metazoa > Chordata > Aves > Psittaciformes > Psittacidae > Loriculus > Loriculus beryllinus. Next base: position 9,555 of record JBCJKH010050966.1, on the reverse strand, counting down.
ATGATCAGGGG
>JBCJKH010050965.1:33183-49201 GCA_039877255.1 Loriculus beryllinus | reverse complement strand
AGAATGAAGGCTCCACAGCATCTCTGAGCAACCTCCTCTGGTGTTTGAGCACCCTCATATTTAAAACCTTTCTGGTTTTCTTTCCAATTTCAGTCTAATTTCTTGTATTCCAGCCTTTGCCCACTGCCTCTCATCCTGTCAGTGGGTACCACTAAGAGGAACCTGCTCTATCTTTTTCACACCCTCCTACCAGGAATTTATACACATGGATAGGATCCCCCTGAGCCTTCTCTTCTCCAGGCTGAATAGTCCCAGTTCTATCAGCCTCTCCTTGAGTGCAAGATGCCTCAGATGCTTCATCATCTTCTCATTCTCGTACCAGAAATCCATATGAATATCACCAGTGCTGTCTTTTGCATGTTTGTAAATGCACATAAATATGCATTTTTTGTGTTGCTGTTTATGTCACCAACAAATTTTCAGAGATTTTGAGCAGGATTAAGATCAGTTTGACTCCTTAATTTCTACTTTTGAGAAGACTGCTAAACCTTAGAATTTGAGTGTGTTTCAACCTTGTATTACTATGTTTAGTTATTATCACTCACAGGTGACATGGTTTAAGCCCAGTCGGTAACTCAGAACTATGCAGGTTCTTGCTGAGCTTAAACCACAACAGCAGACACCTCTGTGCTACACTCATTGTGAACTCCAGCAAAGGGACACATGCTTTGCTCCTGCTCACAGAACAGGCACAGGAGATCAAGTGACAGGTGACTACCTGAGACATGAGACATGCAGAAAGCAGCAGTGAAATCACACTGATGAGCATTAGTGGTAGTGACAACAAACTAGCTGTCTCCCTGCTACACCACCTTAATTTGTACATTGCAGGTGGGCTGGGTTGAGGTTCACAGTCTGACAGCTGGAAGTACAGTCGCTTGAGAAGATGTGAGACTTTATGTAGCTTAACTAAGGAAACAGAACAACTTCTGCAAGGGAAAATCAAATGGTCCATAGCAGATGAGTTTGGGGTGGATTTGGGGTCCTTTGGAGGGGAAAAATCAGTTTCAAAGATGGTTGTTGCTTTTTGATTTGGGGCAGACCATTAAAATGTAGCTAATGTGACAAAACTACATAAGGTGAGCAGTTGGAGGCAAAACAATCTGTTCACTAACAATCTTGGCTGAATACTACACCATTGTGAAAAATAAGCAGTGATACAAAAGCACTGCTAAGGACCACACCAACTCGTTGGCCAAATATCTTGGGGGTCTTGTGAACATGGGGATGGTTTATCACTGTCCATGGAGATTCAGTGCTCAAACTGCAAAGTACTAGGAAACTCAGAGCGCTCCTTTGTGACTGATACTTGTATGTGTGTGAGCAGCTTAATGAAAGTTGCAGCTCACCTCTAATAACACACTGGGAAAATTTCTTCATTGTTCAAAGAAAGTAGATTTTTCATTTGTTTAGGTTAAAGATTTGTTTCTTAAAAGATATCAGCTGTTAACAAAATCTTGTTTAAAAGAAAAAAGGGTTGTATTTTGCTTCATTTTTCATCTATTTCACAGCAGTGAATAACTAAGCATAATGCACAAGGAAAGTACAGTGCAAGATCTGCCCTTCTTTTTCTTTAAAAGCCAACTCAGTTCTACAAGATAAGAATTCTTAAAAAACATATCAGTCAGTCTGTACTCTGTGAGTAGACAGCTGCTCATATATTAAACATAGTGGACAGTAAGGGCTGTTCATTTTACCAATGACCAGAGCAAAGCGCCACATAAAAAATTACCGAAGAAACAATAGAGAAAAAAAAAATAGTCACATGTTCACTGAATTAATTAAAATGTTTGAACAGTGAAATACAGGATTGCCAGCACTGGTCCAAGCTTGGATGAAAGGTGCATTGGTTGGACAAAGACCTCTGAGGAGGAAACTGCAGTTGTCTCATTGTCTTCTCCAACTGGACATGGAGGCCCCAGGACAATGAAAACCTGTAAGTAGGTACCCAGAAAAATCAAAAATAGCAGACTTCATGTACCTCTGACTTAGCATATTTTATTCTTTGTTATTGGGAAGCTTCTTTATAGCTATTTCACTTGGCAGCTATCAAGTCCTGGAAGAAAATGAAATAAGACTGCTGGATGTAACTGGGTGGCAAACAAGACAGGAGAAATTTAGTCTAGGAATGGCAGGGTAGGGCGGTTTCACCTGACAGCATGGAAGGGAAAAACATATCTACAAAGCAATGCAGTCCTGAAGAACTAAACATGAGCTCAGCATGCCTCACCATATATCCAACACAGACATAAAGCATATTAAAGCTGTTACTGCAGTTAAGCTTTGCAGCACAACCCCTTTTTTCCACCTCTAATCTAAAGACATAAAAGCACATCCTACATCCTTGTTCCACTTTACTCTTTCATGCTACCCATCTAGACATGACTGTTGACTTCCTTCTCGCTTCTCTCCATGCACAGACAGAGTTCAGTACCTGAGAACCAATATGCTTTATGGGTAGAGATAAAAGATACATTTAATCATATCCTTTAACTTCTCTAGAAACACGCACTGACATACTTTATTAACTGTTCCTCTTCAGACATTTTTCACAGTGTCCAATTCCTGATTCTAAGGCATTTAATTACTCTCACTTTGTTATAAGATCCTACTAAATCTCTTGGTTTATGCAATACACCATAAATAAGACCTTTTTTTTACATTGCCTGGTAAGTTTATGATTGCACAGACTTGTTGAAGACATTACATAAATTTTTATAGGACTTAATAGTCCACTACACATCTTTCTTGTGTGCTGTTCTCACGAATCAGAACTGGCAATCACTGTGCGAAGTATAACACAATTCAATTACCCAGAGTATTAGTCTTCATGTGCATTATTCTTTTTTTTTTTTTTTTTTTTTTTTGCACTGTCCTAACGTAAATATTCATACATTATGTTATTTGGATTATTTGCAAAATAGGATTAAGACATGAGGCAAGATTTATTTGGAAAACTACTCAGTTTACCAAGGAAGAAGGTCAGGAACTTCATTAAAATAGATTAATGTAGAACAACTGTTATCTAGCAAGACTGGAAGTCTAGAAGACCTCCTTGTTCATTGCAGAAATACCCTGCTAAAATGCATTATTTCTGAGAGCAACAAAAGCTACTTTAAAAACACTGCAGTTGCAGCCTGGAACATGACAGAAGATATATTCTTTTTAGCTACTCCAGCCATTGATAAATTAGTTCTTGCCTGAAATTGGCATTCTGTCAGTAAGCTGAAGGCGACTGCAGCAAGTGCTACAATTAGCGCTCCCCATGGAGTGAAGGCAATGACAATGTGCCTGCCTGCAAAGCCACTGAGAATTCCTGGGCTGGTTTATTATGCAGCCTTTATGGCTTATCCACTCCACTCCAGGATCCAGGGAACGGATTTTGTAACTTGAGTACTTAACCTCCTTGCTTAGTTTGCAAAGCCAAGTCTTCATAAAGGAGTGACTCATGGGGAGTCCCACTTAGAGGCAGGCTGAGAAGCTTACATTGAGCAGTATAAGCAGAATTAGTATTGCAGCAATTTAATTTCTCCTTTTCTGCCTTCCATTAACCATTTCAGATAGATAACTATCAACATTTATCCCTGTTTTCTGAAGCCAACTAATTTTAAACACACCAAAAAATAAGAAGCATGAGAGACCTGACAAAAGATTTGCTTGTGTCTGCACACATATGTTTCACCAGAGATGGCCTCAGAAATAAAGGCATTAAGCTCATACGTTTCTGTAGGTGTAACTGAAATAACTTAGTTATATTTATGTGGTGCTGCAGTCCAACAAGTGACAAATTCTGACAGGTGATAGCAGCTTCCAGAATAGTATCTGTCTTGCTACTTTGTCCTTGGTGAGCAATACAGACTACAGGCTGATATTTGTTACACAGATTTATTACCATAAGTCTTTCCTCCTTGAACTCTATACTACCAGTCTCTGCTTTTTCTAACCATTGAAATGTCATCTTATTTTGAAGCACTAAATGTCATTAGGAAAAAGGTAAAGGCAGGCAAAGAAAAGAAATAATCCACATAGAATTGTAATTGTATTAGATTTAAAAAAAAAAAAAAAAAAAAAAAAAAAAAAAAAAAAAAAAAAAAAAACCCCACAACAGAGATGAATGTGCAATTCAGGCACAACCTACCTGAAGGGAGTAGCAATTTAGATCTTTATCCAAGCACTTAAGATGGCTGGGGAAAGATATAAGCTCGCATTGTGCTACAGCAAAGGAAAATTTATAAAAAGCCAAGAATCTTGAAAGATGTCTAAGTCATTGGGTGAATATGCTAAGATTTGAGAGATGACTTTACCTGAAGTAGGAATAAGGCCTGAGGCGGTGAAATGTGTGGTAAAGGGATTAACAAGGTGCGGTGCAACACCCTGGTGGAGGTGATGAACTGCTGATGGGGATAATTAGACTGTGCCAGGTGGAGGCCCAATGGCCTCTACTGCTGCCTCAGCGGGATGGATGGAGGGAGTGATGGGAATATTTCACGGCTCTGTTCTACCCTTCAACAAGACTCACAGGCCTTGAGCAGCCTGACAGGAACTCTCATTGTCCCTCATTTACATGTAATAAATATAGCAAAGTGAAAAAGTGGCTGGACATCCAACCCCTCATCTACTGCAGCATCAACAGGTAATTTGATTACAATCTCACCTCCACTTCTCTCAAAAGGATAAATCCAGCATTTTAATTCCTTCATGCCAGAGGATGAGAATATGACCCCACTTTGCAGACAAGTCAATGGGCTCACTCCTCTCCTCCCCAAAGCATGGACACCTCTTTCATTAGATTTGTGCCTCTGTCCACATTGGATGATACGCAGGTGTAGCTAAGCTTGACAAATTGCTAGTTGTTTCTTCCGTAGGAGCTCAATTAATTATCTGCTAGCTTTGGATTTTAGTGTTCATGCGGTAAGTGAATTTATCAACAGCAATTCCAAATTTGTATTCCTGTTGCTTTCAATAAACCGCACTATTTGTCAATCTGTTGTTATTGAACATGATTGGATGTACAGTATTGAATTTATTATAATCAGAAAGGAAGCCCAGTCACAACCAGCCCTTCTGATCTCTGAGGACTGGCTGGAACACAAAGGCGTTTATTTTCTGTCAAATTTCTATACTCTTAAAGCAACACTTTTTATCTGGGATGGAATGATTAAATGGTTCTTCTCTTTCACAGTTCAAGATAGCGTCCCTTTTTGGTCAGCCTCTCCTGTGTGCAGATCTCTGCATTTATCACTCATCACAGTTAGCAAAATTTCTGCCAAAGAATACACATAGGAAATAAAGATGTAAGATCCTATGCATGTGATCTGTACACTGAAGTACACCGAAATCCACATAGGCTCCTTCCTCTTGCATACTAGCACTGTACTGAAATACTGCTTAGATTCCCATGTCTTAAAAACAGACATTTTTATTTCATTTTATTTTGAAGTCTTTATGTAAGTTTAAGCCCTCAGAAATTGAGGAACCAAGACACAAACACTATGAATGGCTAGGCTGAACATTCACATATTCATTGCATTTCAAGGCAGCACAGAAGGAGCTGTTATTAAACTCCTCCACCCCTTTCACTCTTACACTTTCCCAGTGTCATCCAAAGGTCATATTTCATACATGTTTTTGAAGAATTTTCATATGCTCTGAACGCATGCAAAATGAGTGCTCTCTGAGGTGCTCTCAGGCCTCTCTGAAGCCCACAGGCTTTGTGAATGCAGGACATATTTTAGGTTCAAACTCCTCATACCTGTGCGTGCAACTTTTATACCAGTTTTAAGGCAATTTTGCCACTTGGGAAAAACACTGGTGCTGTCGTTTTCATATATAATACGTTCTTTTCACAAAGGCCACCAAAACAGCCCATCTCAGAGAATGGAGATATCCAGAACACATCTATGAGGGACCACCTCCTAAAACCGTCACGCCACTTAAATGTCATCTTATTTCAGCATGGCTGATGTGCAGACCTGTGCCTTGACTGTTCTTTCCACATGATGAGTGACAGCCCATAGAGTCATGGTGTAGAGGAGAGAGAGCCAGACTATTCTCAGATGCGAGCAGCAGAAGGATAAGGGAAACAGCACAAATTGCAATCTGAGGAGTTGCAATCAGATATAAATATAAGTATGATTTCTTTTTCATTGTGAAGGTAGTCAGAAACTGGAACACGGATCTGAAGAGATTGAGAAGTATTCTGGAGATACTCAAAATTTGACTGGACAGGTTCCTGAGTAGCCTGATCTAATCTAGAGAAACTCAGAGATCCCTTCCAGCCTCAGTTTTCTCATGATTCTATAAAAACCTCACCCCCAGAAACATGAGTTAGGTAGCTGTGAATAAGAATAAGCTGGTATCCTTCCTCACTGGGTATGGGTGCCTTGAGACTTCCAGGAAACACAGCCCATGAGTTTGCTGTGAGTGTATTTAATAAATGAAACTGCATAGAAACGAGCACATAGTAGCAACTTTATCTGTGCTTCATGTGAAATCCTGATGCACTTGAAAAGGAAGCAGGAAATCCCAGTGGTAGTATTTATAATCTGAAAATGTTCCCATTAGGGTGAAGCTAACCAAGATAAAGTCCCACCTCCTCTTCCTGCACCTTCGCCTACCCCACTTTCTCAAATCATTTTATGAAATGAGAAAAGGTAAAACCTTGCAATATGTTCATCTTCCACAGTACGGTGTTGTTCTGAAGGGAGGAAAAAATGTTCCTAACAGACTTATTTCTCCAGTCTATCAGATGTTATTTTAATCACTGTGGTGAAAGTGGTTTCCCTAACAGCAGTGCCTTTGTTTTAGCTTGTCCATATGATGCTTGCAGAGATCCGTCCATCTTGTTCTGACTAAAGATCCTGATTTTTTTAAGAGATACTTTCATTTCTCTTCTTGACATTAATAGGATCCATTCTTTGAATGTACTGATTAATACGGTAGCATACAGAAGCACAAAAATTCTGAGCAGGGCTGTGCATGCTGGGCAGTAGAGGGAGATATACTAAACAAAGATATTCCCAGCCACAAAGGAAGTAAAATCTCAGCACTAGGAGCATAGTATGCAAATGAAGCATGGAGAAAAAAAAATAAATATAATTTTGGTCGACATCATAAGCCAAGATCTAATCTAATAAGTTGGTTCATTGCCATGCAGTTTTAAGGTTATTATGGCAAAGGCAATGTCTAAGGAAGAGCATATGAACCTGTCCATACCCTGTCTCCATATACCAGGTTTCCCAGCTCTTCACATCATCCAGCTGAATTTATTCAGTGCCAATACCCAAAATACCCTTGCTTCTTCCTTCAAGCACTCTGCATCTAGTTCACAGCCCTAAACTCCACACTCAAAGCTTAGGCTTCTCTTTCTGCAAAACCCCACTCTGATGAAATTTAGGGGATGTCTAGGTGGTGTGACATGTAAGGTATTCCAGTAGATGCAGAATGGACCCTGTAAATTGCTGTGATGAAAATGGGCAACACTCAACATTATTGTTTACCTCTGCATTACTGGTCACCTACTATCAAGAATGACAATTTTTCGCCACTGCAGAGTCAATCAAGCAATTACAAAGTCTGTTGAGTGTTAGGATGTTCAAGATATTTTCACTGTGTTAATTAGGCCAACATTCACAGCTACTTAGACCAGAAATCATTCACGCTGTTAAACCAACTGGTTCTTACTCTGGACATGCTGGAAGTCCAGGGTAAGTCTTCCAGGAACCAGGACACTCATAGAAAATTCATCTACTCTGAGGTCATTTGAGTGTTGGGTCTCACAAAATAAACGGGAAATGCATTTTTTTTTTTCTTAATAAATATATCCAGAAGGGAAAACAAAACAAAACAATTCATAGCAGCCTTCCAGTATCTGAAGGGGGCTTATAGGGATGCTGGGGAGGGACACTTCATTAGGGACTGTAATGACAGGACAGGGGGTAATGGGTTCAAACTTAAACAGGAGAGGTTTAGATTTGATATAAGGAAGAAATTCTTTACTGTGAGGGTGGTGAGGCACTGGAATGGGTTGCCCAGGGAAGTTGTGAATGCTCCATCCCTGGTGGTGTTCAAGGCCAGGTTGGACAAAGCCTTGAGTGACATGGTTTAGTGGGAGGTGTCCCTGCTTACGGAAGGGGGGTTGGAACTAGATGATCTTAGGGTCCTTTCTAATCCTAACTATTCTATGATTCTATGATTCTTGAGAAAAATAACTGTTTCTCTCACAGACCTCAAAAGACAGCAGGTTCCAGTCTAGCTGGAAATGGTGACAACTGTCATTCTTTCAGAACTTCTGCTCTAAAAGGAACTCTGTAAAATTATATGTATTTTTGCACCTTCTAGGAATTAACCAGATCAAATATGCTTGACCTTATGATGAGAGGGAAGTGCTGAGGGTTTTTCTAACTGTCAAGGCTTAGACCTGAGAAAAAAGTTGAGGTCATATCCAGCAGGAAAGATTAAATTACAAAAACTATGTGGTTTAACCTCAGCAGTTCCCTTGCAAGAGCAGCTGTAAGAACCCCTGGCCAGCATGATCTCATGCGTAATTCACCTCTGTCATGTCCTCAAGCAAGGGGTATGCATTTACAGTAAGTCACACGCTAAATACAATTTACTGCCTGCTAGCAATGAGAAGGCAGACTGCTAGCAGAATACCCAACTATGTAATGGTAGCAGGAGACCTCACAGTCTCTGGCTCCGAAGCTACTGCCTTCAAGGCTGCAGAAGACCTTATGTCCCCAAACTGAGGAGAATATGAAAAGCCCAGCATGCTCTGATCAGCTCTGGCTCTATTTAATACAGCAGCAGATCACTCAGTTTTATTCTACAGTGAACACGTAACCCTAGAAACATACAAAAATACTGTCCCAAAATCTGCAACTCCACAAATAAACTGTGTAGTACACAGGAATAGTTTATATTTGCACAATGTATAGTATCAAACTATTCCAAAGGAATTTAGTGTCACGGAGTACACAGAAAGCAAGTATTAGTTACCTAAAAATTTCAGAGAGCATTGCTGAGGCAGTGAGGGACAGAACAGACTGTCAGGGTGGAATCATCCTGCCCCAAGACCCTGCCATTACATCAGATTCTCTCTCATCCTACCAACAGCAACCACTATTATTTTTGATATTGTTGATTTCTGCACATAAATTCCTGCACAAATACAGCATAAAAGCAGTCCTTGGTTTTCATGCATGTATGCATTGATACAGCCTCTAATTACATGATCATACACTACTCTGTTTGTCATGACTTTCATTCAGCGCACAGGAAGAATATGGCCTTTTGAAGGTGGCATTACTTGATACTATGGTTTATCTTCATTGCTGCATTTGTGGCCCCTTCTCCTGCACATTACACTAATCCTGCTCTGAAGAGTAATTTATTTCCGCACAGGCATTTCTGCGGTGCCACTCAGCAGAGCACTGGACTGTTTTGCAAAAGCTAATTACTTTGGACAACAACTTTCTGAGGTGATAGGCTCATTTTACAAATGTAGAGTTCAGGAACAGGGGAATTAAGTCAAAATGCCCACTAGTATTGAATGTGCAATTTCAGATTGCAAATTCTGTTTACACAGAGCACTTAACCACCTTATGGCACCTTACACAGTTGAAGCACGTTTAGTGCTGACTTGATTGCTGTTTTCAGGTCTCAATATTGTTTCCATCCAAGCTATATGATCTCAGGTTGGAGACCGGAACACAAGGAACACATGGAACACATAAATCAGGGACAGCCTGAGAAAAAATTGATTTTAGTAGCTTATTGAGTATCATATCATGACCCTGAGGAAGAAAGAGGGATACACAGAACAAGATGCCCCTTGATCAATGCCTTGCTCAAGGGGCCTCCCTCCCATATACAAATCCCCTGCCTCATTCACTACACATCTTGCTTCAGCAAAATCAAAGCAGGCATCCTGGGTACAAGGCAGTAGTTTTGAGAGCAGATCCCCAGTTTATGCCAGAAGCTCATTTTACTTTTTTCCCCCATACACAGCATTGTGGAAGGTAATAGGGGAGAAATAATGAATAAAGATGTTACCAATGATCATCTCATAAAGCCCATATCAAAGCTCCACAAGTTCACTGACACTAATTTTTAACGGCTTGATTTTGGGTTGTCCCCAGTCCTTTCAGATTTATTAAATATGGAACAGTTGTAGGGGTTATATAAATATTTCTGTACACATGTATTTGTAAATGGATATACAAACTTATACATAAACACATTAAACCACAAAGCCATTTCTGAAACTTACTTAAACTTTCAGTGAGTTCCTTTTGATTTAAAGAGCTGCTACCATATCCACCAGCATTTCTGTTTTACATTTTTTATTGAACAAAGCTAGAACTGAAAACTAGATTTCCTTCAAATTCCCCTACCTGCATGATGTATGGAAATGAAAACGCCTGTCAGCAAAAGTAATGTGTTTAATACCATGCTAGCCCTAAACATCAGTAGAGATTTCTGTGTATTGCAGATAATTCTATCACCAAGCCATATTGCTCTGTGATGTGCTTTTATCTTTGCTGTAGCATAATATCAATATATCAATCATGAGCAAAGGAATGTTTTATGAGATTGATGCGGGAAAATACAGTGACAAGTACATAAAAAAGGGCAGAGAAAAATGCCAGGTAGTCATCATAAATGCCTTTCATTCCCACCAGAATTTGACTAGTTTATCCAGTTCTAATCAACAAGTTGAGGTCCATGGGGGCCCCAGTAACTTTGATTACATTTTCAGTGCTGAAGAAGAACAGCAAATAAAACGGAGCACAGATAACAGAATGGGGAGGCTGTCACTTACATCCTAGAAGCCTAGACCTTTACAAACCCAAAAGTCGTATTTTGTTAAACATTTACGTTAAAAAGAAGTAGTGATTTACAAAAGAAGGAAATAGAATGTGTGTGTGGAACATTAAGCCATTTGCCATGTTAAGTCAAGCCATACTGCACATGTATCTGGTAAGAGCCAGAACTTGCAGGGCAAATCTACCCAGGGAATAACCTCTGCAATTCCACAATGATGCCCTGAGCAGGAAGCAATTTGGGCACTCCTGGAACTTGAGCCCAAACAAGAGCCCTGTATCTCTCTGGCTGGGTAAATTATTCATCTCTTGCTTACCTTTAAAAAGGACTTGGCGCTTCAGAGATAAAACTCTCAGGTACAATTATACCAAGAAGGTGCTTTTCTCCCAGGTAGCTAAGTGGCTATCTGTGCCCCACACTGGCACAATAAATAAGCTTGTTTATATAAGCTCTGCATGTAACTCTTCTGGCAAATCCACCAACACAAACCATTTATCATATTGTCTTTTTTTTTTTTTCTCTGGGGCTTGTAGTTCTGTTTCACAACAGAACTGGTGACTGTTACTTAACCCTTTCCAACAATAACACTTCAGCTGTTCCACCAGACTATGTTTTAGTGTAGTTTCATGTTAGGTATCTCAATATTTGCGAGTTGAACTGAGAACCCTTACAAGAACCTGAGTTTCAAGGGAAGCATGATCACCCTCTGCAATCAGTTTTAAAATTCAGTTTCAAATCATTAAAATTGAGGCATCAAAACCATTAGTTCTGTAAATCTTCACTGTTATGATCGGAAGTCAAAGGAAAACTTGCAGCCCAATCTTTTCCAAAGGACTCTCCAACTCTACCATCCCCTTATCACCAACTCAACACAATGTCCCTGGGGACATTCAGACAGTTTTTAGTCCATCTGGAACAGGGCTCATTTCAAGGCCAATTTGAATGAAATACCTAAAAATCTCTTAGAAGATAACTGTCATAATAAGCACTGTATCTTTTACGAAGTTACGTTATTACCAGGCAGTAAATTCATCTATTTCCCCAAATCCCTTACCAACTTCTTTTAAATACATAAATAAAAAGGGTGAATTTCAGTGAATATAATTTTACAATATGTGGATCTGAGACATTTTAATAAGAAATGCACCTCCAGGCTAAGAGGTATGAATTGTACACTGAAGGGAATGCTTTAATACACTGTTTAATGCTATCATCAAAACTAATGATAACAGATGGCTTTTATACATTTTAACATTTCTTTAGAGCTGGACAAAATAAGAGTGAGAACCATATTTATATATTAGCTAAATGTCAGAAGTGACACTGAACCAGCCAGGTGGTACATAGCTCCTATAGCATTCCTTCTCCCTGACCAAAAAACATTGCACGAACAGAGATCCAGGGATTTCTTCTGAGAATGACCCACAAAAAGAATGCCTGCCTCTCTTGTATACCTGACCAGGTCATGCAAAATGATCCTCTTGCTTCTAAGTACAGTGTGCATTTTCAAAAGCTTTGACACATAGTCTGGGTATGACATTTTGATAATATAGCATTTGAGGCAGGAGCAAGATGGACAGGATACTGCTGCCCACAAGGGATCAACCTATGTCAAGCAGGAGCCCTAAATATCCTTTGTTGCACAGAGAGATATGCAAGAGACCATGGTTCTGGAGAAGACAGCGACAGCAGCAACCAGTATAAGCTCTCTATGCAAGGAGCTGGCCAGACCTCATGATGCATAGGTCCATAGATAGACAACACTGTAGCACAGATGAAAATAACTTTTAAGGAGAAGGAAAAGGTTTATTCTTTAGCTATAACCTTCCTAGCAGGACCTTGCCAGAAAAGCCCTCAACTATATAGCCTATGATCATACAGAAATTCTCCTTTAGGAGTTTTCCTCTTACCTCTTCTACAATGAGGTAGTGGAGGTCAGTAACATGAAGGCAGCAGCCCCTTTCAACTGGTAGCAGCCCACTATAAGCCACCGAAGCCTTGATGCTTCTCCCTTTTCCCAACACATAGGAGGGGAGGAGTAGTATTTTATGGAAGCAATCCTAGATCCCCCTGAGTGAGATGTCTCTGCATGAGCCCAGGACTGCAATGCTGGCATGTTTTTAACTCTCATAGTCTCAAGGATGAGAAGATTGCCAGGGCCCATATGGGAAAATCCCCAGGAAAGGATACTGGACTTACTTCTGCAGCATTGGCTGTGCAAGGAGAGGCTGAGAAAGTGATGTTGCATTGGCTTTAATTAGTCCAAAATGTAAGTTTTATATTTCTGTTCTCTGAACCCCACCAGGCTTGTGATATAGGAGGCAGTATGATTACACAGCACAAACCCATTATTGTATTCCTATCGACTCAGATTGACGAGGTCAGTTCTAAGACTTTGAGCTAGTGTTGCAAAAGGAGTGTTTTAGAGTTCTAAAATGCCACATAAACTTAAAGTCGGCCTTTCAGTGTCCTGTAGCAGCTCTGTGCCTAAATTATGCAGGCTCTAGCAAAAAGTATTAGCTTGCACATAAATGTTTTCTCTTGATTTTTTATTCCCCCAATGAGCAGGAAGTGCCTAGGATCCTGGTAACTGTAAACAGTGAAGACTGCTCACCCTTGTCAACAGGAACAGGTTTTGCACTGAACTATAAAGTGTTCTGGCACTTTACAATGTGTATGTGTTCTTAGCTCTATACCCCTTATGAGCGATGCTTACATTTCTACACATTCACGGAGGATAAACAGGGAACACCTGAAGCCACCCTGTGCTCACTTTCTGAAGACAGGGACTTTGCTCATTTCATGGCACACCATTATATTCTTGAAACGACAGCACCTCCAAATAGGCAACATTTTCCAAGTCAGTGTTTGGACATAACAAGCATATAGAACTTCGTGACTTTTCTTACGCTGGGTTCCTGACAGATCAACTGTTCCTTTTCTCCTCCCAGTCAAGACATCTGGCTCCCATGGCAGTGGACAAAAATGTAGGCTAACACAGTATGGGAGAGAAATGTGACAGATTTCCAAGAGGGAGCATATGACTGATGTAGGCCAGATAGAGCCTGTAAGTGGTTGCTGATCATGTAGTGGTTACTGATATGTAGTGTGCATATTTCCCTTTCCTCTTGCTAGGGAGTATGTCTTCCACATGGGAGAAGTAAAAAAGCAGACTGTTTTCCAGGCTGGAGTTGAAGGATGAAGGCTTTTTGTTTCTCATAGTTTCATTTCCTTTCATAGCTGAAGATTCCTGACCAAGTGTTTCATATCAAGATACATTTGGTGAAAAGGTCAGGAAAGTCTAGCCCAAGGTAATGTCTTAACTTTAGCATAAGGATGAAGAAAAAACTTCCAGGATTTTAGGCAGTAGGGGGTGTTTAGAACTAGTTCTTAGTTCTGAAGTACACATGTGTGGAGGGGCAGAAAGGGAATTACATGGGTAATTGATCAGAGTTCCTGAGCTCCCCTATTCTCCCCTTGCTTCCCTCTTCACACACCTCAGCCTTTTCTCCAGTGTTCCTGGGAATTCTTAGAACTGGCTTCTCCCAGAACTGACATGCATTTACTTAGATGTGTGTACAAACACATTCACATATATATACTTCAGTGTAAATATCTTCATGAGCTTCACATACTTTACAAGTATGAAAACACAGCACATATTATATTCAGTTATTCTTTACCCAAATAGTAAATAGCTGGTATTTTTATATACTCTGGTTTACAAAGACAGTATACTATGAGAATTTAAAGCTGCTTCAGGAAATTAAGATCTCAAGCTCATAAATACACCTAATTTCTCATAGCTCTGACAGGCTTTCCTCTTCAACATGTTGTAGCTTTAAAAAAATAAAATTAAAAAAATCAATAACATTATTTTCCAGCTGGGTGCTATGAACACTGCATTGAAGTGGCAAATTTCACAGGGTAAGTACTGGGCTTGGTTTTGTTTGTTTTGGCTTGGGTTTTTTAAAGTTTATTTTAGACTTACAACTGTATGTATAATTAAGGACTGCACTTGTGGATTCACTTTGAGTGCTGATCCAGCCAAGTGCTGCTCCTCAGCTCTGTACTGCTGCTCTACCATTATGTCACAACTGATCTCTAACTCCTCCATCTGTGAGTTATTCATTGCCTCTCCTCCATGCTTGTTGCTGGCTATTTATAAATTAAACTCCACTATCACAGCATTCATCAGCTTCCCTGAAGGAGGGTCTAAATTTGCAGAATAAAATGCTGAAATTGCACAAACATTCTCTACATTGGGAAAAAAAGAAAAAAAAAACCCATCTCAGAAACAGCAGAGTTACTGTGGATATTTCAAGTATTTCCACTTGGGGCTATTCTAAGTATCGCCATTTGATGCAACCATTTTGGACTTTCGTCAGGCATAAGGGCACAAACTAGCTTACTGAAAATCATTTGCACATATGATGATAAAGTCCTGGCTTGCAATATATTGGGAAAGCAATCACCACCAGTAGGCAGTTTAACCTCCCACAGCTTCAGAAAGTGTGTGCATAAGTAAGTGACTGTAGGCTGAAAACCCCTAGGCATCTTATAGCCATACTCTGCCAGAAATAAGCCCTAGGGACCAGATCCTCAGGTATAAGTCATCATATTCACTTTGCATTTGGGAAGTCCTTCTACTTTATACCAGCTGAGAAATCAGCTTTTGTATGCATAGCCTACATAACTCTCTTCCTATGGTACCTCAAATAAAATGAGAATGAATAAAACTAAGAGTGTGTGAAAGCATGAAAAAGAAGTGAGTCCTGCTGTCACATAACAGTAAGAAGCTGAAAAAGGCAGAGCTTGGAATAGTGGCTTCTGATACACCCTGATACACGGAGCAAAACCTGGCCAAAGCAACCTCCAGAATTAGAAACATGACTCTTGGTCCATTTTTCCGTCTCTGGTATGCCTTCTTCCTGACCTTGGGTAAGTTGATTAACCTTTCTTTTCTAAGTTTCTCTAACCGTGGTAGGACTCTGCACCTCCCATAAAGGTTGTGGTGCTTAATTGGCCAATATCTCTCAAATACCTGAAGTGCTTTGGATGAAATATGTTGAGCAAGAGAAATAATTGAAGTCAATGGAGCTGTGACAACTGACACTACCTGAGGATCTTCCCCCGGGTGTTTAATAGGATCAGAAGGCGGATGAGTTGAAGTGACAGGAAGCCAGAGAGACAT
>JBCJKH010050965.1:17984-31631 GCA_039877255.1 Loriculus beryllinus | reverse complement strand
TGCCCTATTGCTGCTATGGAGACAACAGGGTCTCTTGAAGCTTACTGGTGCAAATTTTGATGCATGCCTGCATTTCTGGAGTGTCACAGCAAAAAATAGAGTCAAGCAGTACCTCTTAGATAGTTGCAGAGAGGGTAGGTGGGTTCAAAACCCTGAAATGGGAGATCATCTCCTGCAGCTCAAAGACAGGAGCTAGGGGAGGATGCTCCTTACTGAGATCAGCACAAGACCAGAAATCTGCATTATGGAGAAAACTTTTGCTGAGAATCTGTCTTTTCTTCTGGAAATGATGATTTGGGGGTTTGCCCTTATAGGTCAAAGTATTGCTCTGGGTGGGACCAATAAGATGAGAAGGCCTGAGAGCAGTGAGTTTTTGCAACAACATGCCTGTAGAGGTAATTAGCACAAAAGGGGTAATTATTTTCAAACACAGAGTACAACCACCACATAATACAGTTTCTGAGCTGTAATGTCCTGAAATATCAAAGTATTGAGTCAGTGATCAGGATGAACCCTAGCACCTTATGTCCTGGCAAGCGTCATATGAACCAGTGTCTGCCCAGCCACTGTCATCATGTCAGTTCATTCATCTTCAGCAGTACTCCATCTTCACAGAGCAGAGGCAGAGCTGCAGTGAAATGGCAGATGCCGGGCTGTGTAGTGTCTGTAATGACAAATCACCCATCATTTTCACTGGAAGAAGAGTCAAGCTGTTAAATACTGACTGAGAGAAACATCCCAATTTTGGAAAGCACATCATGAACAGTGGGGATTTTTCCACCATTTCATATCTGCAGACCAAATTAGGTTATATTTATGGAAGGTGTGATGAAAGATAGGGTATTGGGCTTCATTTATACAACTGAGATAAATCCCCAGTTCTCCTGCATGATCTAAGCCTTTTGTGGCTGCACATATTTGAGTTCACAGTATTTAAGTTCAACAAAATGAATTTCATATTATTAATGCTCACATTTCACTAAAAGGGCTTGATGGTGACTAGCCAGTGGCAATCTCAAGCAGTGGAAGTAGGTGAGATGCCACCTTTTCCCCTCCTGTTTTTCAGTTTGAGAAGATCCAAGAAGTTGCTCCTTCTGCTATTCAGCACTCTATCTTCATGGATAAAGATAAGTGCACTGACAGACTCTTAGCACCTACATCTCTGACTGACAAAGGCACTCTAATCTAACGTGGATTTATCAAGATTTTCCAGAGGAGAAGATAGCTGCACATCTGTGACCTTCCCCAGTGACCTTATCCAATGCCATGACTGGAGATTTCACCATCTGCAACAGGAGCTGTACTGAGACCACTGGTCCAACATTAACCCAAATAAAAATGAGGTCAGTAAGCCCATTTCTTAGAAGGGTCCCGAGAGACTTTACGGTGATACCCTTAAGCAAGAGCTGGATTGAGCCCAGCAGTAGTCTTTCAGTAAACTTTATTCTCCCTCCAACCATGGATCAGGAGGATCAGGTCTGCTGCTCAGCACTCAGAGGAGATCTGGCCACAGGCTATCCAGTCCTGAGCATCTCACTATCTGCAGTGTAGCTGGCCTTTTGGCTGGGTTCTGGTGTTTTGCCTTCTCCTTTTATCCATTCTATTCACAAAAGTTGGCTGATCTGCTCTGATTTCAGAGTCTGGTTTCTCTGATGCCCCACAGGGTTTCTCATTGAGCTCATCTTTATTCAGCCTCCACAAGCTTTTTTAGACTGAGATGACCTGAAGATATGGACAAGGGATTATTTTTTATGCAGATGATATGCAGATTTATTTGAAGCTTATTCTTAATTATTCTTTCTCTTCTGTTTTATCAGTTTGTGTTGAGGACATGGAGGCATATAGGTAATTTTTTTTTCCTGGTCTATATTTAATACTCCTAGAGCTCAAATCTTAATTATTGGTTGAGGGCATTGTCTTAAATATGCTGCTTCTTTCTCAAAATTTGATGAATACAATAACAGTTATCATGGCTGGCCAGGGCCATTCATCCCTTTTCAGCACAGCACTTGTGATCGTCACAAATCACATCAGCACTAATTCCATCATTTCAACTACACCAGTTGCAGAACTGAAAATTTGGGTTTAGCCTTTGCTTTACTTACTCCTACTTTTTCAACAAAGAAATACCGAATTAATAAAAACATGGAAGTGTATTTTTCTGTTCCTTTTGAGAAAAATGCAGATGTTGGCCAGTACTAGAATAGTTTTAGGAAACCTGTATTTACTGGTATTTCAGTGCTTTCCAATGACAGCTTGATATCAGAACAAAACATGAAGACTACAATTTCTTCTATCATCAGCAAATTCCAATAATGACATCCAGTTTTGCTCTTGGTGCACAAATCACTGCTAAGTGTTATAAACCAATGCAATAAGTTAAATGCCTCATTCAAAAAGAGTAGTGCGCTGTATCTCAAGGTTTCTGAGATATGTTATTCTGAAGTTGTCAGTTTTGTTGGGTTTTTTTTCTCATAGCTCATGATGAAAATTAATTTATGTTTCTACTCATGTCCAGCACCATGACGCAACACATTACAGATAAAGAAATGACTTCACAATTCCAGATGCTGAAATAACCACTAGTCTGAAATTTAGTGTTGCCCAGTCATGGTCACAGCTCAATACAGAACAGTCCTCATATCTGATATTTTTTGTATTAAATGGCATTCTACGGATGAGATGTTCAATAGCTCATTTTGGTACATCATTAACCAGTAATAGGCAAAATTTTTTTTAGTAAGTAAATATTTCTCAAAATTGCTGCTCATTGTCCCTCCCCAGAATAGCAACATGTGAAACCTTTGAAAATATGCAGATTAACAAGGTGCCATGAGTATTAAAATCAGTTCATGATCTAGTTTCCAGAATATGACTCACTTTATCAGGGAAATCTATTACTAAAGTGAGGGAGTTTTTCTTTAGAAAGAACAATATGAGAATTATATAACAGTCATTCAAATGCTTTATTTTCTTTTATAAAATCTGCAAGCCTTTTCACTTCACTGTCCAGTGACTGTAACACTTATAACCGAGGGGATAAATAATATGTTGTATGTAAGAAGAGCTTTGTTGCAAATATATAAAAAAGCATACATATACTGAATGTCAGAGCAACTAGCCATTCTTCTGCCATATTCAAGGTCTGTATTTAATTTCTTCAAGAGTGCTTCTACAGTACTGCTCTATAACTGAATTTCTTAACTAGAGAATGAATTGGAGAAATAATATCATTAAATATTATTTCTTCCTCATGACTAACATGTTATTATAAGCCAGCGAAGATTGGACAGATGGATGGAAATTCACAAAGCTGCATTAGTCATTTGCCATTTTCAATCTCTGCAGATCCCCAGATCATTGAGAATAAATATGCAGGGAGAAAAACTCAGGTAGAGTAAATCAGCATCTTTCTCTGGTCTTAATTGAGCTCTGCTGATTTACTAGCACATGACATTCAGAGACATCATTTCCTGAAAAAAAAAATAAAATAATAATTATAAATCAGCCGAGAAATCAAATGCCATCATTGTGAAATGTAGTTGAATTTGACAGCATTACTAGAAGTAGAAATGGCACAAAGTGTATTCATACACACCTTGCTGGTTTTCATACACACCTTGCTGGTTTTCATCCTATGTTCATACCTTGAGAAAAGTATGAAAGTAACGTGAAAATGAATTATTAATGGTGTAGGATGGCGCAGACCTGCACCACCTTGTTCACATGAGAAAATATGAATTGTGATTTGTCCCATAGGGTCATTTATTCAGCTGGAGGTCAGCCAGGATTAGCTCTGAACAACTTACTCAATTGAAACAATGCTAGGTGACATTTTGTTCCTTCTGCTCATCTTGAGAAGCAGTTTACTTATACAAGAGTCTCATTAAAATCAGCATTTTTAAGCACAAGCTCAGATACTTTTCAGCAGGATAATGGCAAGAATTTGAGTTACTGGCTTTTGAGTTACCCATGGAGAAAAAATGGGTGCAGAATTTTTCCAGCAGATAATATGGGTTTTCTTGAAGTACAAATGTTTTATGGCAGCTAAATTCAGTAATTATCTCTGGGGAAAAGGATCAAAATGATTTAGAATAAAACCTTTCCTTTGTATGGAATCCTTTTATCTTAAGGGTTTTGGTATATGTTAATGGTTGCAGTTAATTTTGACATATTGTATTTTGTATTCCTGTTGCGTCTGATGTTATGTGCTGTACTGGGGAGAGCAGTCCAGAAGCTGCATAGTTTTCACTTAGTTCTTTCCCATGGAGACAGCCTGAGAGAGCTCGGGTTGTTCAACCTGGAGAAGAGAAGGCGCAGGGGGAGACATTAGAGCAGCCTCCCAGCACCTAAAGGGGCCAACAAGAAAGCTGAAGAGGGAGTTTTGTCAAGGGTTTATAAGGATAGGACAAGAGGGAATGGCTTTAAAGTAACAGAGAGTAGATTTGGATTAGATATTAGGAGGAAGTTCTTCCCTGTGAGGGTGGTGAGGCACTCGCACAGGTTGCCCAGAGAAGCTGTGGCTGCCCCATCCCTGGCAGTGTTCAAGGCCAGGCTGAACAGGGCTTTGAGCACCATGGTCTAGTGAAAGGTGTCTCTGTCTGTGGTAGGGAGGGGGAATGAACCAGATGAACATTAAAGTCTCTTCAAACCCAAACCATTTTGTGATTCTATGATTCACATTCTTACTGTTGAATATTATATTAATATCTTCTTCAAAATTAATCACTTTGGAATTATTTGGTTTTTTTAACTAGATTCTGAAACATTATCTTTTCCTTCTGATTTTTGAAAGGCAATTTTTTTAAGCATTAATATTTTTTTGGGACAGTTTTCTGATTGATGATTCCTAACACGAAAGGGTGAAAACCTTCTTGTAACATAAATTCTGTTTTTGTTTGTTTATCCAATGAGCCCACTTTGAGTAACTCACCCACCACCCAGCCAGGACTGACTCTATTTAAAATAGCTTTCCTGGAGACACTGAATTTGTAAAGCATACTCTGAATACATAAATATCAGTTCCTCTGGAAATCCAACTTAAAAAATCACATTTATCCAAAGAACAGAATCTTACTGTGTGATCTTAAGTCTGAGTTCATCAACAATTTACAATTTGAATATCAAAATCCCAGTGTTTGCTCATATCATGCTGACCAAGATCTAACTTACTGAATAAGGCAGGGTGCCACACAAATTATGTATTTTCTGGTTTTAACGTGATTCCTATTGTTACTGTAGTATTCTTATGCATTTGATCCTCAAGTTCACATTTCCTATTTCGCCACTGTTTCACTAATCTTCATCTAATCTCCTATTCACGAGTGGAAAATGATCATAAGGAAGTATCATATCACCACCATCATAACTTCATTTTGTTAAAGTACTTCTGCAGGAAATTTATCATTTATTAAAAACCTTTATCTATTCTTGAATCATCTCTTCATTGTAATAGATCCTCTAGAGCTCACAGAAATTCTTCCAAGAGCATGTTTGAATAAGATTGCTTCAGAAAAATGAAAGGCATTAAAGAGCCTATTAAAATTCCCTTTGGCCTTTTTTCCATTATATAAAGCTTCAGGGTGGGCTTGTCCATTAGGAAAATGATGTTGGGCTGTGCATATTGAAGTAAGGAGCTGCACAAGAGGCAAAGTCTGGGGACATTGTTGTATCACAGTCAGGAGTACTGTGGAGCAAGGCAAGCAGCACAAATAACATCTCCAACAAGCAAGGAAGCAAAAAGGCATTGCTAACCATATCTTGGGCTATATCACAAGCAGAGTGAGCAAAAGATAGAGGGAGAGGATTCTTCCTCTCTACTGCACTTTCATGAGACCATGCTTGTAGTACCACAACCAGCTCTGGGACCTCCAACATAAGAAGCACATGGACCTATTGGAGAGAGTCCAGAGGGGGCCAAAAAGATGCTCCAAGGGCTTGAGTACTCTGCTTTGGAGACAAGCTGAGAAAGTTGGGTTTGTTCAGCCTAGAGAAGAGAAGGCTCCTGGGAGACCTCAGAGCAGCTTCCAGTGGCTAAAGGGGACAACAAGAAAGCTGGAGAGGGGCTTTTGACAAGGACCTGTAGGGATAGGACAAGGGTGAATGGCTTTAAACTGACAAAGGGGAGGCTTAGATTAGATATTAGGAAGAAGCTGTTCACTGTGAGGGTGATGAGGCACTGGCACAGATTGCCCAGAGAAGCTGAGGCTGCCCCATCCCTGACAGTGTTCAAGGCCAGGTTGGATGCGGCTTGGAGCAACCTGGTCTAGTGGAAGCTGTCCCTGCCGATGGCAGGGGGGTTGGAAGTGGATGATCTTTAGGTCATTTCCAAACCAAACCATTTTATGATTCGCTGAAAAGATGAGGTCTGAGAGCTCACACTGAGCAAGAATAGGGCCAGAAAGAGTTGTGGAAGCTGCAAAGACAGAGACAGTGATCTTCCCTATGAAATGTACCACTTGCTTGGGAATCCTGAACCAAAGTTCATGGGGAACGTGGGAGGAAAGTGCGCATGGGATACTGTGGCTTGCACCAAATGTATCAGTTGTAAATGTCTATTCACTGTAGGATCAAAAAGCAAAATTGTGTTGGACATAGGGTAAAACTCATTGAAAGGCTGTGATGAAGGCAGGCTTTGAGAGTGCTGAATCATTAGTTGTTGGTGCACTTGAGATTCAAAGATGGATTTCATTGAAAAGAAGTACCCAGACTTCAGATCATTACCTGGACCTTCTCAGATAACTTGAAAGAGAAAAAACTCAGCCGAATAGCTCAATTACCTTCCTTGCAAGACTCTTGCTACTTCTAGCTCAGGAGAGCTGTGTGGGGAAAAAAGCATCCATTTATCATGCTGATACCATTCTCAAAATTAGGTCTTCAAATATAAATACAAAACTTAGACAAATTATCACAAAGATGATTCATCTTTAGACTTGGGTTTGGAGTTATTTATACCCTGAAAAAGCACACCACTAGTTTTTATTTGACTCTCAGTTCAGAAACTTAATTAATTTCTCATCTCAGAGCTTCTTCTCTGGAAATGCTTTTCTTGAAACTTGGGGGTTTTGTAAAATCAAAGATGCTTTTCACTTTTTGTCTCCTGGTTTAAGCAGTACAACTTCCAAAGAAGCAGATTTCAAGAGCCACCTAGAATATTTGAGTCAGATTTGGGAACAATTTAATACCTTTAATTACTCATGTGACAGTTCCTGAGTTTTTCTGTACTTTATACTTTTCTGTTCCTGTTTTAGGGGGAATCTGAGAGTGCCTGGAAAGAAAAAGCATTTAAGTAGCTTTCGCACTTATGTGGACAGGAAGAAAAGAAACCTCAATGCAGATTCAGCTCTAATACAGTACTACAGCAAACAGGGTTTTTTTCCAATTTTATTGAAATCCTCTCCTCCATCCCATAGTGAGTACGTTAGTAGCACTGAAGTATAGTGAATTCTCTTGACCTGGAAAAAGTAAAACCCCCAGTAGGGATGAAAGAACACCTGCAATAAAAACCTCAATTTCTATTTAGAGAAGCGCTTCGGTGAGCCGATTTGGACAGAGAACAACAATATTGTCTGACCCCTAGGCAAAACTCAGCCACCCTGGCAAAGATGTTGAACAGTGAGGAGAAGCTGCCCCCATACAGAAATTGGCTCTGGTGGCTTGTGCAACTGGCATACAACCTGTGACTGCTTACGTGATTTGCGGATTGTGCTTTGTTGGGATTTTTTAAATAAGCCCCACTAAATTAACAGGAAATTGGACAAGGAGTGCAGCATGTAGATGCCTTAGATCTGGAAGGCTGAAATCTTTGGGGTTTTTTATAGATCACAAATTTTTATATTTCTGAAGCTAGCCGTAATAGGAGGTGAAATGAGCTCCCATAATAAGATGCTTGGAGTCATGACTAATTGGCAAGTATATGCAATGTAAAATAACAAGGGACCCTGTTTACCACCAAAACCTTTGAAAATGCTGCTTCTCTGTATAATTTATTCAGGCCATCATGGTGTTTTACCCAACCTGCAGGGATGGAGCCAGATGCTCAGACATATATTCAAACTAATTGCCAACAAACCAGGTGCTGTGCAAAGCTTAGATCTTGGCTACTGAAAGTTTCCAGAATGGCTTCCTCTTGAATTACTGTACAAAACCATCTCAGTTCGGATCCAGCATGGTTCTAAAATAGCTTTTTTTCTCCCTAGTGGTGCTGGGAGAATGTTTCCTGTTGCACAAGGACCTGTTGCACAAGAACCCATTTTCCTCTGGGTCCTGTGCCAAAGCTGCTCTGTCTGCTCTGAGAAATACCACATGGCCAGGGCAGCCTCAGAAACAAAAGTGGGAAGGCTTTAAAGAGCAGGATATAATTACCTCCCAAGTGGCTCCTAAACTGATTCACAAAGGACTCACAAAGAATCCTGGACTTCTTCAGTCCTCATTGAATTCCAGAGAAGAAGGTGCACCCCCATCTAACTCCTCCTGGAAGGGATCCTGCTCCTGACACCAACTCTCCATATAGGCACAGACAACACAGGAACACATCAGCCAGCAGAAGGGAGTGGAGCTTGAGAGCCATAACCTGCAAGTCTCAGAAAGGGAAAATGGTCTTTCTCAATCTTGTAGAGTTGCTGAGATGGTAAGTTGAAAGATGCAGCTTCAGCTGCTCTTCCTGAGATGAAGGACATGGAAGTATGGTATCATTATCACTCACTCTTCTCACTTTTTTTCTGACATGAGAAACAAAGCCATATTGGATCAGGTGAAGGACACAAGAATGGCATTGATGCTAATGTGTCAGGGAAGGATGACAGCTCTGGGCTGAAGCCAGGAAATAGATCTTATCTAGTATGGTTCCAGTTTTCATGGCTAGTCCAAGACTGCATCAGAGTGATAAGACAGCTCTCCTACTCTGCAGCATGACCTGCCAGGGCTCTGATAATGCTCTGCAGGACATCTGTGCCCAGGCAGGGTGCAACTCTGTGCTGCATACCGTGGGACTGATGCAAGGTACTGACAGCAAATGCAGGACGTAAAAGCTAACCTCCCAGGAGCAAGTGAAGAGTATCCTCTTACCCAAGTCTCAAGAAATGCCAGACTGAAAAATGTTCCTGATTTGGTGGTCCTGGGCCAGACTGGGGTTCTATAGGGTCAAGTTGCTTCCATCTTTCCAAAATGGAGACCCAGTAGCCTACAGATTGAGTTGCCAGCAAATCCCTGGGCATCTGAAAACAGTCAAAAATGTGTGCCAGCTTTAACGTGTTACAGCTGTAAACTCTCTGCTAGCTGATGCACTGCTGCTGGTTTTAAAAATACAAATCAACTGCTCAATTTCTTATCAAATCCAAATTTTAGATCAAATGTCAGTTTGAGGACCTGGGACAAGTGGCAGAAGGAGGGAGAGCTACATTACCTGGACACAGTAGGGTGTCAGTGAAAGAGCATTTCTGAATAGCAAAGAACGTTAGGCTATATTTTTTGTCTTTGTACGAAAGCTTCTTATGACAGCTTTGATGCTAAAATAAGAGCGAAAACTATTGCCAGATTTGGTGTTATTCATTACAGGTATTACTAAAGGCATTTTCATACTCACTGAACACCTTGAGCAGATTGCCTCTCTGAAGTCTGTTCACGTTATTGTTACAATCTGGATGTAATTCTGTAATTGTCTTTTATTTACATAGATGTACTGCCATAAATGAAGTCCTTGTGCACTTTCATAACACACACAACATGACCTTTGTGTTCAAGTATCAGGCAGAAAGCAGAGCTCCAGCAGTCTTCTAGCTGTTTCAGCAATAGGCAGCTATGTCACGAATATAGAAATATGGGATCAATTTATCTGTATTCAGAAGATGTCAGGCAGAAATATTTGCTTTCAAAAACCTGCTTCCTGCCCAGTTCTCACCCATGCCCAGCAGAAGATGTCACGTGGGGGCCTCAGTCTGCAGATCCAGAGCTCCATGAAGGAGCTGATCCTGTAGGCAAATAAAGAAATCAGGATTCTAAGAATTGCAAAGGTGAGTTGGGTTTCACGCCTAAATGCACTCAAAGAACATAACGGCTTGCAATGGGCTTGCAGCCTTTGCTTGAATCAGTTCTGCTTACCTGATTCTTTCCTTCCTCTCCTATCTGACTGCATTCAGTGTCACTTACATATTTAAACATCTGGGAGGCAATCTTGGAGGGCAAACCTTGGACATTTAAAATACCTTCCTCTACTGTGGTCTGTAAAATTTTTCTTGGAGAGGGTATGAAAGAACAGATACTTGTGCAGCAATTTTAATCAGGCAAAACTGAGGCAAAGGATTGATTACAAAGTTATTTAGATGACACACTTCTAACTGCAGCTTTGTAATCAAACGGCAGCTACCATTCAACCATGTAATAACCAGGCGATTGTACATCTGCCTTGCTCTGCGTATTTATGAAGAATGCATTGCTAACACTTATTTACCTTTATTAGCTACATTCTCCATAATTAGCTGAGCTACCATGAGTAGTTTTCATTTCCTGGGCTAGCTGCAATTGTATTTGCATTAAAGGTGTCTAATTCTTCAATGTCCTTTTGGAAGCAGATGAAGATTTGTCAAAGCAAAAAGCACATGTACTATAATCTCAGAATAAATTAAGAAATTCACACATCAAGAAAGTACATTTTCCACAGACACCAGTTTATTTGAGTCAAAAAGGTGTTTGCCATGGGAAGTTCAGTGTGCCGTGCTTGTATCTAAGAGTGTCACAGAAAAGTGACAGATATTAACAGCAGGCAAAGCAGCCAAAAAGTGGCAGCAGCCTGGAAATTAGCGTGCAGGGTCTAGGGAATTTGTCATGTTATACAGGTAGACTAGAAGGTTGAGGGATGAATGCTGATTTCATCAGAAGAGCTAAAAGAATTTGTGGGGTTTTATTTTTGTCCTGTTGATAAACATACCATTCGGGAAAAAAACAAGTCTCCCTCCACTGACACTGTTTTGATGACACTATGCTTGGGTTCATTTAAGCTGCTGATTAACAAATGTGAAACATTCACTAAAAAGAGATAGGTTATGACATTTCTGTAGCACAGGATAGAACAAAACACTCAACACCAGAAGGACTCCGTAGGTGATCAGACAAGAACCCCACACTTGAAAGATGACTCTCTGGCCTTGCTAAAATCAGCAAGACTTCCAACCCGCCATACAAGCAGGACTGAGTCCTATTGGTTCAGAATATCTCATAAGGATCGCTTCATCTGGGTATATACAGGCTGAAACTCTCTAAAGGCTTATGTACTAAGCAGAGGCCATTTCAATGGCATCACTCAAGTCTTCCATAAATTTGTATGCACAGATAAAATTTCATTGAAGACAACAATATCTGTTCCTTTAGATCACATCTTTATTGACATTCAAACATAAGGCGCAACTTGTTTTCAAGTTATTTGGGTTAGAATGCATGTGCTTTGCTGCTGTTGAAATTGCCACAAATTAATAGCCCAACAGCTAGATTTTGGGATGTGTCAGCATGGGGTGAGGCTCATCTATCAACTCTTAATAGTTCTCTACTCCATATGTAAGTTTCAGCTGTCACACTTTCCTGCACAAACAGCACTGGGGAGGCAAACCGTCTGTGGGAGAGCTCGAGGGGATTGTGCTGTGGGGAGGGTCATCAACTTGGGGAACATTTTCAGACCTGGTGTGCTGCAAGGACACCCCAACCCTCCACAGCAGTGACAGCTACACCTGTCCTGTGTTTCAGTGTGCAGCCTGGGAGTAGTTGCTGTTTCTGCAAGACATTTACATTCCACCCCCATTCCTCATCCTGCTCTCAAAATGATCACTGCCGTATTTTTCTTCCCTTTAAAAGCTGCAGTGCATCAGAACTTCCAGCAAGTCAAAAAAAAGAACAGGATTCTCTCTTTTCTCATGTTCAAGCCAAAGAATCCCAAAGGTTTTCATTTCCACATCTGTCATGGGGGTTTTTTATGTGGTTGGTATCAGTGGCAATCTGAGGTCACATTCCTCATGATAACATTATTTGCCCTCATTGCGGATTTAATCTATGAAAATTTTACGGAGAAGATTGTATTTCCATATGGAAGTTGTTTTAATTAGTGCTCACTTTCTTAATGCCTCAGAGACTGATATCATATTAGGAAGAGAAATTGAAAAGATATTTTGAAACTCTTATTAACAATGTTATATTGAGTTAAGGAGAGACTGTAGAAAGGAACCAGTCATAAAGAGAAGCAAACTCAGACCTTTCCCCAAGTTCAAGTACTTGCACTGATATGACATGACCTCAGAACGGAAGTAATTTCTGGCATCACTAAGCATAGCTTGTCTGTTTTTCTCTCTGCCTTTGTAGGAACCATAGGTGTATCTGAGATGCCTTGCTGGGTTGAGAAAAGATCTGAGTCTCCAAATGTTTCAACCTCTCATCTTACAGATCTGATTCTGGCTACAGTGAGGAGCACCTTCCCCATCCCCAGGGGACCAGCGCCATGGCTCGCCCACCCTGGCCAAAGCCAAGCAAGAATTTGTCTTTCCGATTTTTACAGGGCTTATTGGAAGTGCTACTTTGACCTGCCCTTATAGATGGATGTTGGTGCTAAAAGCATTAGTAGGTTAAAAAGAAAAAACATGGTCTGTGTCATTAATGGCTGGATGGTTTGACTACTTCAATTATACCTCTTAGGGATGGGAGCCTTAGCTACATTTATACAATCTGGCTTTTTGTAGAACAGAACATCTTAGAGAGAAATTGCATTTCCCCAAAAAGGCTGGTCCTGGTTCTCCTGTTAATTGAAATCACGCAGCCGATGATGTTCGCTAGGCATTGACTCCAAGATCTTAACAAATGCTATTATCATTATAAAAGACTACATTTACTGTATGCTGATTTAGTGAGCATCTGTGGATGTTGCTTAAATAAAGTGATAATGATATAACATCAACAATTAAAATTCAGGAATTAAAAGATATAAAGCTGCATATGAAGATTCACCATCCAAGTAGAGCTCTTCTGATGCTATCTTTAATTTCAGCATCATATACAATTTTTATTCTCAGATCCTCTGCCTCATTCCTTGCACACAGAATAGAAGTTACTCCCATAATAAGAGAAAATCAATATTTTGCTAGTCCTCCTATAGTGTGTGCTCTTCAAACTCTGCTCCAAAATCAGATATATTACCTACTCCTTTAATTTTCTAGGTGAAGGAGGAGTGGTTTTACAGACTGGGAGCAGACGCATAGAGCACTCAGGGCTGAAAGCCTCCAGTAATCATGGACATTAGTTTTGAAACACCAGATATAGTACTTTTAGCTCATTTAACATTACTTACATGGTCTGGATCTGGGACTCCATACACAGTTGTGAGCACTCAGTGCTTCTGCAAGCCTACCACCAGGGCTCACTGGGCAAGCACTCAGAAATCAGGGAGCACAAAGCTATGGACTGCCCATGTAAAACCTGACTTATGAGCCAAATCCCACAAAGCACACAGACACGTTCCTCAACCAGTGAAACACAAAATCTGTGATCTGCTGCTAGGAATGACAAAAAAGAGTCACTAGCGAAAGGCAACCCCAAAATCTCTGCAGGTGAGGCAGAAAGCTGCCTAGAGCTAGTCTCAGGGAAAGACTGAACAGAGGGATACATGTGAACCTC
>JBCJKH010050965.1:2156-17884 GCA_039877255.1 Loriculus beryllinus | reverse complement strand
TGAGGTTGGCATCAGCCCACCTCACAAGCGTGTCAAGGTCCCTCTGGATGGCATTCCTTCCCTCCAGCGTATCAACTGAACCACAGAGCTTGGTGTCATCGGCAAACTTGCTGAGGGCGCACTCAATCCCACTGTACTTGTCCTGGTTTCAGCAGCAGCAGTCAGTTTTCTCCTTCTTAGTAACTCATGCAGTGCTGTGTTTTTGACTTTCAGCCTGGGAATAGCATTGATAACACCTATGTTTTTAGTTGTTGCTAAGTAATATTTAATCTGACCAAGGACTTTCTTAGTCTCATGCTCTGCCAGGGAGGAGAGGAAGCCAAGAGGAAGTAGAGACAGGACACCTGACCAAAACTAGCCAAAGAGGTATTCCATACCACAGCACGTCATGCCCCGGATGTAAACTGGGGGCAGTTACCCAGAAGGGTTAGATCGCTGCTTGGGTCGGGCTGGATATCGGTCAGCAGGTGGTGTGCAGTTGTATTCTCTTCCCTTGTTATTTCTCTTATCATTATTATTATTGGTGGTAGCAGTAGTGGTTTGTGTTATACCTCAGTTACTGGACTGCTCTTATCTCAAACCACAAGACTTACATTCTTTGGATTCTCCTCCCCATCCCTCCAGACTTAAACCACAACAGTACTACTCCAATAGGTCCAACTCAGGAGCATCCCAGCTATGTGTGCTGTTAAAGAACTGTGGGTCATAAAGGAGGAACTGAGGTGCAGCTATGGGAATGAAAGCTGTGCAGGATCTACTCCACCTTCATTCCCATTGCCATCAGCTGCAAGCTTTAAAACAGAACAGCCAGATGTTTAAAACAGAACAGCCAGATGTCATTAATGGCAGATGCCAGCCAACACTGCTAATTTTCATCCAGAAATGCTCTGTGAAAGCTAGTAGCCAGAACACTTCCTACAGTCAAGACATGAAACATCTGCTTGTATGAAGCTCATGTTTTAGTAATGACCTCAGTACAGAATTGTTGGTGAGTGCTCCATTTGTTAAACTTCCTGGCTTGGTACAAGCTGAAAATGCATCAATTTGCATGGGTTAGGTCTTACTAACATGACTGGCAAAAAGTACCTTCCTTGCCTAAAAGAAAATCCATTATGGTCTTCAGAAAAGGAAACAACCAACAAATAGTGTAAGAGGATCAAACCAAAGGATGACCATCATAACTCTGCACTGTTGGCCACATCTGCCCCAGTAAACAAAACAGTCCCTAAGCACAAAGTCAAGCTGCAGACCATAATCGTCCACGATCCTTAGTTGAAGGTTTATTTCCTTTGGTCTGCTCCAGACACTGCTCTATCAAACAGGCTTCAACACAGCTTGGCCAACAGCACAGGGCAGGGACAGTGCCCAGCAGGCAAGATGAAGAAGGTCACCAGTTTTATTTACTAAGCTAGACATAGCTGTCTTAGTCTGGTCCACAGAAACATTTGTGCCAGTGCACACACTGTATACCAATAAAAGAGATTTAGAGGACTTTTTCAGCAACCAAAGAGGTGTAGAGTGACCAAAGACTGTAGATCTGACATTCACAGTGAAAAACAGCCTTTGTTACCACCCCTGTGAATGGCATCCTGAAAAGCCAGACCCTTCTTGCAGGTATCTAGTGATGAAAAGTTTAGGTTTGGAGCAGACAGGGAGAAAATTGTTTGGCTTCACATTTCTGGATGGTAATTATTTCTGTAGCTGCAGTACTTTGCCGTTAAACTCCTTTATGCTTCCCTTTCCTAGCTCAGGGACAAGGGCAAGTGTCTGTGTGACACGGGTAATTGTAAATCAGCCCTGCTGTTCCATCCATCACTGTAGTGAATGGCAGCCACATATGTCCTGCCTCAGCACGGGCTGCTGTGGCGTGCAAAACTCCTTTCACCAAAACAAAACACAGACACTGAGCAAATTCTCTGAGTTTATTAGCACATCCTTACTCTTTCATCCTTCTTGCATTAGGAGATGGATGTCAGTTCAAGTTACTTCCCTAGGGACTCTGGAGGTACAACATGTAAAACTTTGTCAAATGTGATGTAGAATGATGCAACCCTGTAACAAGAAGAACTCTCTTCTCAGGGGGAAATCTTTTTGGAAATTCTGCTTTTCATGTACTAGAGCAAAAGCTGTTTGCAACAGTAGTCACCATCAACAGAAGAGGTGATGAAATGGCTTGAAAGCCTTTAATAATTAAGGGTTTTTTCAGTCATTATTATCCCCAATAGACTGCAGGACATTGCTTACACATCCCATGCTCCACAGTTCGTGCTCAGCATCCACAGCTGATCTGCCAATTTCTTTTCATAATCTATTCCCAAAAGCTTAACTTGAGGTCCAAGGGATAGAATGAAAGGTGTCTCATTGATTTTTTATGGGTTTAATTCCAGACCTGCCTTATGATCATTGTCTCATGGCAGAAATCTGAAGGTCTGAGGTGTGTGAATTTCTCAATCTTTAGAGGACTTATAGGTAATGCCTATACTGGACATTGTTAAGATTTGGCTGGACAGAGTGCAGGGACACCTAGTCTAGGGCATGCTTGGCCAAGAAAGGTTGGACCAGATGATCCTTGAGGTCCCTTCCAACCTGATATTCTGTGATTCAATGAATTTCTCCAATGGCTGTGGAATTAATTTGGCACTAGAGATGTTGGCAGCTTTTGAAGGGGGGGGGGGGGGGGACGAAAAACTCTCCCCTTAACAGTAGAAAACCTTGGAATCCTGATTAGTACCTTAGCTATCCCTCATGCAATGGAATTAATCTTTTTTGGCTTTTAATACCTAAAATTCAAGCTTCTAATCAAAACTGCATACCAACCCTCCTTCTGTATAGTAGAGCGGCACAGTTTCAGTGGTTGACTCATAAAAAGCTGAGATAAGAGGAATGAACCACTCTGGAGATGCTCCAGACAAAACTTCTTTCCTAAAGACTCCGCAGTGCATGCCACCAAACTCCTCAAGTCAGTGCTGTTTTACATCAGTTGACTTCCACAGTCCAACCCCATGAAACCTAGCCATTGCTGAAGTTGCTGCTTACAACCTGCAGATTGTTCACTGACTATTGGAGAAAAGCTCTAATGAAAAAATCCAATTTATAACAGAAGACCCTATTTTACACTTTTCTGACATTTCACTACATCAAACTCTCAAACATTTTCTGTCCAGTGCAGAAATATCATAAGCTCATGAAATGTGATCTGACAAACATAACAAGCCAACAGATCAAAGAGGAGCTGCCAACCTGAGGATGAGAAAGGCTGAGCATCTCTGCCAAAGTGGGTGCTGAGCACCAGAGAGAATCAGGCCATGGAGAATCCCAGACTTTTCATCTCAGGTTAATAAAAGTGACAGCACGGATTTCAGACGGCTGATGTGTCTTAAGAGACTTACCTCCTACACAACACAGATTGCTCTTCTACATCATACATCCCAGTGTGTTATTAGTCTGCTTTGTTGTGAAAAACAGTTTACCATTACTTCCTGCATAGTGCCTTCTGAAGTTTCTTCAGGGAAATAAAAAATCATGCTAGGAAGCTATTTTCTGAGCTGATTGTGTGTGTTTCCCCATTATTCCTACCCAATCTCATAACATACGAGTATTAACAAAAGTTCAAATGACTTCTGTTTTCTCTACACACTTGGGACAGCTAAATACAGGCCTTGTAGCACTGTCACTGGAATAAAAGTGTCTTAGTTGGTTTAGGTGTTACCTGTAAACTTCATAGCACTGCAAATTTTGCTGGTAGCAGCCAAATTATTGTACATTTAACATGGGCAAAACAAAGAGCTTTTGCAAGTGTCAAGCAAAGGCTCTAATGAGGAAATATCAAAAAAACCCAACTGAAACATTAATTTGAACAAACTGAATACTCTACAGCTGAAGCAGGAATAAATGCCCATCAATTTTATCCAGTGTAATGGCCTCAGGGATGCTGGTAAAAAAGACACTGATAATGAAGACATTCCTGTTTGGATATACAGCAAAATATTAATTTGTTCTCCTAATTAAACTTTCATATAGTATTTTTGGTGTGGTTGGTTTCTAAGATTATGCTGTGTTGTGCATTCCTTCTGGATGAAATATTCATAGATACATGGACTAAACTCCTTAAATGTTCTGCAGCCTGTATCTTTTACGGTAGTAACCACTAACATTACAGTGTTGCACATCTTGTTCCTCTGCATGGAGAAGCACAGGCATGAGCCAAGTCTGAGCTTGTTGCTGGCAGGTGATCAAAGTTGAGAAGAAGCAACAAAGGTGTTTTTTTCCTCTGACTAGAGTGCTAACAAAAATAAAGTTGATGTCCTGATTTAATAACCCTCTAGCCATGACAACCTGCAGCTTACTTTCACCTTCAGAGATGCTTGTTATTACAGAATGGACAGAAGGGAAGTTTTCACAAACAGGCCTGGTGCTGTCATTTTGCCATGCCCATTGCATGTTGCCATGCCCATTGCATGTCAGAAAGTCTTTTTAATCCCTCTCTTTGCTACTGGCAGACATCTCTGATTTTTACAGGGAAAGAAAGGAGATTCTACTCCCTGCATTACAGCCTATGCAACTCTCCCAGAAGAGTGAAAAATATAAACAGTTTGGGAAGTTTTGAGAGCATTAAAGCCCACTGAATGCGCACAGCCCAACAGGGAATATGTTGTATGCTGCACCAAAGCTATGATTATGATATTTTGCTCACTGGCATGTCTTTTTATGTATAATAGTTACCCTCAGTGCTGTTATATGGACCAACTGAAAGTGTAATTTGTCATTACATGTGACCATAAGACTCATTAATGCACAGAATCACAAGGCCTTTGTAATGATTTGTAGTTGCTAGAGTTTTGCTCAAGCTAAAATAATGTCTCCAGCAATCATATGCATTCATCCTTTTCTCCTTGGAGGCCATTCTACAGGTTAATGCACCTTTAAGTTTCTTGTGACTGCTTTGTCTCTGTTCTTTATCCCACCAGATTTCTCTTCAGCATTACACTTTGCAGGACACAGCTTTTTTTTTAACCTTTCTTTAATATTCCTTTTATTTAGTGAAATGACAGAGAAACATATGGTTGCGCAGCAATTATTCTGCTGCTAAGACCTTCTGAAACCTTCTTCTGAGCACCCTATTTGCATTACCGCCAATGTCATCCATCTGTCTCAGAAAAATTGTGCTGCCTGTCCCTGCTAAGCCGATGGACTCAGTAACCTTTCAGGAATCACTTCATCATGCCTCCTTTTTCTTGTTTACAGGTGCCTACCACTGGGGAGTGGGGAGTATTTACCACTCTGATAAAGCTGTATAAATAGAGAGTTTGGATTTCTGTAACTTTTTAAGCTGCTTTATCAGGGGAATTGTTTGTTTATTTTTATAGCTACTCAAACCCACGAAACAAAGTAGCTGGGAGGCAGCGCTGCTCAAAAGACCAGTTTAGATTAACACAGCTCATAAGCAATTCTAGCAGTACAGTTGTACTAACATGAAGCGGTTGATGTGTTCCAATACAAAATGTTCCTAAATGAATTGTTGATATAATCTCACAAAAATATGTATTAAAATCCCTGGTGCTGGGCAAATGCAGGCAAATGTATTTGAATATGATGCACTGAAGCCTTGAGAATAAAAGCGAGATGCTTCTAGAGAGCTACTCTTGTTAGGATTTATGTGGAACACAACACCATATATCAAAGAAAGACTCCAAGGAGCCTCTTATGATTGTAAAATGGCCTTGAAGAGAGAAGATGTTGCATGTAAAAGAGAAAAGTTATATGCCACTTATACTGGAAATATTTCAGTGTTCAATTTGGGTGGTGATAGAAACAGTGGAAGGGAAGTGAGACAGCTCAGGAAAGAACCTGATCAGCAAATGAAAGCCCAGAAAATATTGTAGTTACTTCACAAGAAAAATCCTGACTTACAGCTTCAGTATTTTTTTCCTTTTTTTATTTCTCTCTTCTTGTTTTTTTTTTTTTATTTTATTTTGTTTTGTCTGCTTCAACCAAAGCTCTTTTCTTACTAAAATCCTAGTGAGAACAACAAATATCACTTGTGTCATATTGCTGAAGAAACACACAAGCTGTCGTCTTCTGTTGCTGGCATCTTTCCTTTTTATCTCATGAAGGCATCACTGCCCTTTCTGCTGCTCACACTGCCTTTTGATCTTTCCACCTTGCTGTTTCCTCTGGTGACATCGCAATTTTACATACTCCAACATTCCAAGAGAACAGTATCCACCTAGGAAAAAATAAAAAAGACAATGTATCTTGTTTTGTATCAAAAGGGTTCATCAAGATGAAAGAAAAAAATCCTTGTGCAAGCTCAGAAATGGTTAAAGAAAATAATGTCAAAGAAACAAAGAAAAGGAAGTCAGTGATGAATAAGAATAGGCCTCTGTCCCTGATTATAAATACAGTGTGAAGCAACTCACTACAGTCTACTACAAGTAGTAGTAGTAGTAGGCTGTAGAAGCAGACACATAGAATTACAGGGTTTGAGCTGAGAAGCGATTACCAAATCATTCATCTGCTGCCCCATATAACAGAAACCATTGAATTTCACCTCCATTTAACCCTAATAATTTGTGTTTAGGTCAAGCGTAACTTCATTCCAAAGATATCTGTTCCCTGAGTAATCTTGAGACAACGTGAGATAGGTCACAATCAGCACAATAAGACATCCTTTGATCTCACTTTTCTCATCATATTATGGCAGTAGCAACAGCACAGTGATGAGGGAAACCTGTATCACTTCTTTTGCAGGTGCCTAGAGTGGCATGATGGCACCATAAAGCACACTGCAATTATGAAGATGATTCTTCTTAATACATCACAGCCTTCTACACCTTTCATTAAGTCAACAAAGGAATAGAGTTGCATATAAAGGTTCACAAAAATCCACTGCTTAAAACCTTCTTTTAACAGAAGTGCTACAGCTTAATGCTCTTCAAAGCACAACATATCAATCATTACAAGGATAAACACAAAATAAGCAGTCTAAACTCACATTAGCACTTTTTCTGCCTCTTATCTCTGGTGAGGTGCTGCTGCAGAGAGATTATAGCATCTCCTTACCTGGGGAAGGGGCAAACTCATCACAAAAAGGGTGAACCTCCTGCATCACCAAAACAATTGTATGCAGGACTCTCAGACTAATATGATTTTATTGCATAAGTACTTCCAAAACAAGCAATGGGATGTACCACCAATGTTCTCACCATGGTTTTTTTTACTATCTTTGGCTACAAAGAATCAAGGAGTCTGTGCCAAGCTCCCTGCCCTACTCCATGCTGTGCCCTGGAAATAGAGTCAGGAGATAGCCTTGATGAGCCTTTCCATGCTATGAAAGGAGTCAATGCAACCTCTGAAGTAAGAGGGGAAAACTTAAATGGAAGTTGTCCGGTTGTGCCTCTTGCCCAGCAAGGGCAAATTAGGTCATTCCCAAACCAGCTTCACTGAGCACCATGACTTGGAGAGCTGCCCAGCAGCACTGAGCTCCTTACTCTGCCCAATTTAGCCTTCAGGATTTCAAAGACCATAGATAATGCTGGAATTATGTCTTTTTTTGTGCTATATAAGAAATAAAAGACCTTTGGTATGAATCCATGTGCAGTATTTCATGTTCATGACTACATCTCACTTTCAGGATCTTTTATCTATTTTTTCTTTTCTTCAGTGGAAGAACCAAAAAAGATTTTTCATTTTGGTTTGCTTTAAAGAGAGGATAAGGGAACTTTAAAATAGGAAACCAAAATTCTACAGTTTCTCAAATCCCCACAAGTCCAACATTAGAATCAGAATGAAGCATAACTTCATTTCCAAGTTATAATTGTAAGAGACATTTTAATGTTCAGATTTCCCGTGGAAAACATTAATTGAGATGCAATTGAATTTTTCCCACAAATTTTTTAAAGTATAAAAAATTAACATGACTTGTCCTTGAAACAAGTGCCATCTTGCTCTGACTTCCTGTTTTCTGAAGTTACTTTTATGATAACGTCATTTCAGTGATTTAAGTGATTTTTTAAAAAAATACAGAGACTTGGATTTTTGAAGCACTCTGAAGGTGAGGAGAGAATGGATGAGTGTACCCACTGTCAGCTAAATTGTAATTCGAGGAGGTCTCCAGATGGGTTGGGGAGGGTAAGCCTTGCAGTGCAGTCATGTTGGTATCCCATAGGGAACAGCAGAACAATCATCCCACAGACCTCATGGAAAGGCAAAAAGAATAGAGACAAATCCTCTGCCTATTTATCTCTGTGATCAGTACTAAGAGAGACAGGTTCTCCAAAGCTTACGTTGAAAGAAATATCTTCTGTTACATTCTGTGAGCAAACCAGTCCCCAGCACAGAGGTTGACTGGTGAAATTGCAGCCTGTTGAACTGTGCCTCTGCCAAAAAAAGTACGCATGCCTTTGAAAAAATCCAGACTGTGAACTGTTCTGCAAAGTCTCCAAAATGTATTGATCCACACCTCAAAGAGGAGACTGCTGTGGTCTTATCAAAAGCAAAAAAAAAATCAAGTGAATGCTCTACAAATACACAAAGGCTGCAGGTTTACAGCTGGTTTAGTTTATATTATTACTAATAAAAGAAGATGCCCAAGCAGAGCTCCAAAAGAGTAATCTGGTAAGGGCTCTGTCATGAAGGATTTGCAGACCAAAAATAGCTGAACTCTAATATCTCAGCTGCAGAGCTAAGTCTGGGAAATGAGAAGTGCACCAGGTATAAAATTGGTCCCACTGTGAACAGAGGTTCTCTTTTTGCTGGCCATGTCTACATAGCCCGGTTATGTGCTAGCACAGGAGACTGTTTGCAGGTGTACAGCCACAAAGTGCCTCCATCAAAGGCAATGGGATAATTTCTGCTTAATGTGCTGGCTGGGATTCTGCTCTAACTATCCTTTTGCTCTCTGCACAGCACCAAACGATTTCCAGGAATAGGAAAACAAGGGAAGGCATCTAGCATTCTATGAAATCATTAAGGAAATAGGAAATAGGTGCCTTTCCAGTGACAAAAATAATTTAATTGGTTTAAGTAGGAGACAAAGCTGCTCTTCGGTGTATTCTTGCCTTTCCATTAACTGTATCAACTGAATTTGGGAAACATGCAGAGAGCAAATTGTTTGGCTTGATCCAGATTGTATCATGCAGCTTACAGAATTGTTTAGGGGCTGTTTAACTGTATATGTCTATATGGAAAAATGGACAGAAACCTCCCAAATATCACGATGACTTGGCATTGCCTGAGGAAGAAAGAAGCATTCTTTATTCTGGCAGCTGCTGAAAGAAGTGGCCCCTTTGCAGCCAAAGTTGCTGCTCTCTGATTTAACTCTCATCTTCCTCATCCTCTTCTGAATTCCTTTTTCTCCTTTTCTCCCTTACCCTCACAGCTCTATTACTATTGTTTTTTCCTATAT
Organism: Loriculus beryllinus; assembly: GCA_039877255.1. NCBI lineage: Eukaryota > Metazoa > Chordata > Aves > Psittaciformes > Psittacidae > Loriculus > Loriculus beryllinus. Next base: position 8,478 of record JBCJKH010050965.1, on the reverse strand, counting down.
GTTTACCCTTCCCTGGATGTTTCTGCCCAAATCCCCTGATTTTCTGATCCTTCTTACCCCAGAGAATTTCCAAGCTACCCTCCTCCTTCTCTCTGACACTTCAGCAGCATGTATTAGCTAAAAATAGGGTTATTAACATGTATTAAGGGGTAGGTGACAATACAAGGCAAGAGAAATCCATATCGTCTTGTTCAGACCACAAGAATTTTATTGTTATGAATTTGTGTAGTGTCTGACACAATGGAACTGCAATCTCAGTCACGGCAAATGCAGAAGAAGAACGAGCACTGCAAAATCTATATGGTGACTTCATTTTATTGTCTCTTGTCAAAAGTCAAAGAAGGCCCTTCATTAGCTTAATGAAGGATTAACAAAGGTTTCTGCAAGTTGACACAACACCAGTTAGTGGTTGCATGTCTTTCCCTTATAAACTCCTCTATAACTAAAGCCCACAAATCCAGTAATTGTATTTTTCTAAAGTAACACTCCAGCATTAACACAGAAACCCAAAGGAATTCATAAACAAAGCTGAACTCAGCGAATTTCCAGTTCTTGGTTAATTATGATCTTTAGACACCTCATTGCAGCACATTGAATGCCAGATTCACCTTATCTTCTCCAGCAGTTTGGACTTGTTGATGGGTGTATGGATTTTTTAAACATCATTTTTCAGGTTATTTTGTGTGCATTTGCCCACACAACCACAGGGTAGCTGACTAAATTTATGCCAGTGCACTTGCATGAAAAACAACTGTGTGCTTCTTGCTAACGGTTACATTAATCACAAATTACTATTAAACCAAATGCCATGAATTGCTGGTGGTTTGGTGCCCACAAACTGCACATGGGGGATTGGAGTGCCAGCAAATGAGCACCCAGAGTTCTCTTTCTTTCCTAGCTCAAATATAACAGGACTGCCTTTTTAGTTGCACAACTAGAACAGGAAAAGGCAATACATTAGCCAAGGGAGGCTTTCTACAAGTAGATGATGCACAGCAACCTGATGTCAGGTAGCTGCGACCTTTGCAAGGCTGCCAGGCTGAATTTCAATAGCCTCAGGCAATGTGCTCAGCTCTGCTGCTGGCATCAGCCTACCTTCACAGCAAATTATCCTAGAATGTGTTCAACTAGGTGGGATCTAGCCCAGGATCCAAGTACCCTATGCATCAACCTTTCAAAACATTGGTAAAGTAGCTAACTTCTTAATTTGAGGATGCGCAGACTGGTTGCTGTTTCTTGAATGAGACACTTTCTGTCCTCTGCATATTGTTCAACTCTGCTATTTCAGCTCTTGCATTTCTTTGACTCTACAGTCCTCAGATTGTTCTAACTTTGTACTTTTCTCCTTTCTCTGTCACCAAGTCCATCCAACTCCTAATCATCAGCAGATCAGTGTCATACATCAGACATATGCTGCAGAAATTCAGGAGACATAAAAATATTTATCCATGACCTCCCTGGTACTGAACTGCTCCCATAGTTTTGGCTGGAAAATACATCACATAGAGATCCTGAGGTGATAGGGGACTCACTTAATTGCCTGAACCCTTTTTGAAGAAGCCCGTATTATCTAGGCAAGGTTTTTCATTTACCATTACTAGAATGTGGCACACAGATATTATCAAGACATCCATAATTAATTCTCTGAACACCAATCTTCCCAGTCCATCATAATCAATACATAAATCGAATTGTCTGCAAAAGCTGAAGAGTCACCAGTGAGAGGGAAGGTTTCAGCCAGATCTGCTTTCTTCACTAACTCTTGCCCACAGTCGCATACAAGGGTCACTGGGGAGGTGTCTGGGAGCAGGGACTTGCTTAGGTGAGTAGGGTGTGTCTCTGCTCCACAGCTGCCCTGTCCCTTCTTCCATATCTTCCCAGTCTACAGATTTGTACAGCTTTTTTAGTGGCTCCAAACCCCCTCCTGTCTGGTGATGCTGCCAGACACAAGGAGTTCATTACACACGTATGATATATACCCCAGCACTATGTAAATATGAGAGCCTGGAAAGTATTTAATAGCAAGATTCATTAGTTTGACTTACTCACTTTCTCTGTGAGCAGTAGGTCATTGCGCTGTTGTTATAGGGGTCAGGGTATACCCATTGCAAATAGATTCCCTTTAGAAACCACTTTCTTTGGTTATTTCATGAAAATCCCTGCAATTACTCTGTCACAAACAAAACTGCATGCTAACACCAGCCTTAGGTTTCGCCTCCCTTTAAGTCTTCATTTGTAGCCTGGCATTTCAGGGCATAATTTGAATTTAAAATACCACTATTCAAGACCTATTTTATAGTCTATATTTTATAGTTCCATTTGGAGTCTTTTTAGTCATAGCAGAGTAAATACTAGATCACCTTTGCAAGAAACTTGCAACTTAATATATCTGCCAAACTTTCTGACTGAATACAAATCAGTCGCTGTTACTAGGAAGTGTGACAGCCTCTGTTCCAGATACAAAGAAAAAACACAAGAGGGAAAAAACAAAACAAAACCTCAGAGTGTTCCTTTTACTTTTTAGTATTAAATTTATTGACAGATTCTCAGGTCTGGTGAGGAAACAGCCCTTTAACTTGTCATTTCTGTGCTGTCTCATTGGCTTTGCCCATCAGCAGCATTGGTTGGTGAATGTCAGAGTTGGTTTGCCATCTCCTCTCCTTATCAGAAAGGCTTCTCATGCTCTGTGCCCAAAGAAAAGCATTTAGGGTAAGAACCCCAAATCCACAGGCTTCGGTTCCATTTAAACATCTGGTTTAGATATAGCTGCTTTCATTTACGGTAGCTCAAAGTCTCTCACTTAAATCTCTATGGCATGGACATTTAGACTGCCACATGACAAGCATACTTACATGGTTTTCACTGGAGATTGTTTTAGTGCCACTCTTGTACCAAAGCTGTTTGCTAATTTGATTAAGGGAGCGCATCCCCAAACATCTTAAAATTCCTTCATTAAAGCTCAGAGGACATCTGTCTTTAAATGAATGATTGATTTATCTTTCTGTTGCATCTCTGAACTTTTTTAAGTCCATTGAGATTGATTTTTCTCCAATATCTAAGTTTATAAACTCCACACGCCCCCCCCTTCCTATGGAACTTTTAATGGCATTTAATGTACCTTTTCCACCCAGTTACTAGCTTGACTGACACCTCTGTCCTGTATTTAACGCACAAGCTGGCAGCCCACCACATTGAACAACAGAAAACAACTCACGCTTGCAAGACCAGGTAACATTAGACAAAAACTGCATCAGGTTATTAAAAAAAAAAAAAAAAAACCCTTAAAAAAAAAAAACAGACAAAAAAAACTCCCCCAAAAAAAGAAAAAAAAAAAAAACAAAACAGAAAACCAACCCAAACCAACCCAATCAGAACATCTGAAATTCTTATTTACTGTGCATGTAAGTCCAAGTCCCTGGAACCTGGGACTTGAAGAAAAATAGGCACAAATCATTACAAGGTTTGTGCAACCACATGAACTAAGCCCACAAGCTGTTGCACTGATTTTCTGAAGGACGTGTTTTCTCCTTCTCACTCTACACTTACTTTGCCAGAGCATCTCTTCTACTACATAACTGTTTCGTCTCATGCTGGCAGGTGAAATCTAGCATATGCTTTTGTCATGTCACCCCACTATTCACTTTCATTATTTTAGCATTTTTGCAAACACCTGGGGAGTGTATTTTGATGATGCCAGAATAATTAGTTGAGCAAAGACTAAAAGTCAAACACTGATCTTTATACAACTTTGAAAATGCTCCTAATTTGAAATGGGAAAGTGGGAGGACCAGAATTTCCAATAATGGAAGTGTCATGCCACTCAAATGCCAAATCTCAGACCACCAGCAGGTGGGATTTTTTACTTTTTCATCTGCTATGTAAATCAAGCATGAAGAAGGAAGGACAAGAAGGCATCAGAAGGAACAAAGGGAGTGAGGAGAAATGCTGTTCAGAAGATGTCATGGACTAATCAAATGTAATCCTTTATTCAACACTTAGCTGAAAAACATTCTGTCATCGAGGTTTGAAGTACATGGAAACACCACATAAGACAAGACAGTTCCCCTACAAGTCTGTAAAAGCAGAGGTAAATCTGTATATTAGATAAGTACAATTGCTAATCAAGCCCTAATATGGGAATGCTACAGGTGTGAGGCATTTTATTATGGGTATATTAAAGGAATAATAGAAAAAAAAGACTGGATTGGATGATTTGGGGAGGTTGTTTGCTCTGCCTATATTTTCTAAGACTGAGTCAAACATATATAAAATTATGGGAGGAACAGCAAATTGAGAATCACATTTGCATTTCAGTTTGTCTTCTGACCTCATTGCATTTAGTTTAACTTCAAATCTCAAAGCCAGCAACACTGCCTCTGAGTCTCATACAAAGCAGAACTGCTGGGCAACAAAGAAGCAACAGCCTGTTGGGTTAGAGCTGGGTTATTGAGGCACAAACTTGCCAAAAGATCAAGTAACGGGGGGCTGAGAATTGTCATCCATGCAGAAGTCCTTCCCCCTGGGAGATGGCACTGGACCAGTGACTAAAGCGAAGGGGGCAGTCCAGCACTGCAGGATCAGGTCTCCTTTATCTGGACTGCAGATCTTTGATGTAAAAGTCCACAAAGCTGTGGGAATAAACTCCCTGGAAGCTGGAAGACTTTAAGGCTAGAGACATATATTCTGGGATTTAGAAAAGAAGAAGGAATAAAATATTTAAGAGATGGCAGAAGAGTCATGCCTTGGGAAGGAAAGATCTTTAATGAGTATCTGTAAGGAAAGGCCAGTATGGCAAACTCTGAAATCTTATTTTTCATGCACTTTAGTGTCCCAAAACACAGGTCAATAAATATTGCTTTCACTGGGGCATTTAATGTATAATAGAATTTCTCCTTTGCCACTTTATTTTATGGCAGTGACATGACAAGGGAAAAGTCTGTCTGAAACTTCAGAGGCTACAGGCATTTCTCATAAAATGTTTAAGCCTCTGCTGTTCCACATCAAAGTATTTTTTAACGTTTTCATGCATTATATGAGACAACCCTCAGCACCAGCAAGAGGGAGTAACACAAAAGCTGCGAGAAGGTTGCATGTATTAAGTACAATGCCACGTAAGCTGCATAATAGCCTCTGGCAACCTCTCTCAGGATCTTATGCCGTTGCAATATGATTTAGAAAACAGAAATAGCTCTGTGTTCTGCTGTGTGTTTTATCCTGACCTTGTTTCATATTTTCTTACTATGCAGTCAGATAAGGTCTCCCAGGAAAAACAACAAGCTCTTCCATGTTTTTAGATACCTGTTTCAAGAGAGGGTTTGGAGAAGATGTTGAAGCAGTGGCCAGAAAGTTAAGTCCTTTATGCAGAGTTGCAAGAGAAACAGTTCCTTGGTCCTTGAGATGCTACCAGCATGGGGTAGGTCTTTCTTTTCTCTTTCACTCCTCTGCATCTTTTTTCTTGGTGTGCTTGAATGACATTACCAAAGGGGAAAAGGAAATCCTCAAATGAGGACAGGATTGCAGATCTGCTAAAGCCATGTGAGTCCACAAGTACCCATCTAGTGGCAATAGTTATCTGTTTAGAATCACAGAATCATAGAATAGTTACGGTTGGAAAGGACCTTAAGATCACCTTGTTCCAACCCCCTGCCATGGGCAGGGACACCTCACACTAAACCATGTCATCCATGTTTCTCCTGAATTGGGTTAGGCTGGGGTAAAGATCTGAGACCTGCATCCACCTCATGTGCTTGTGCCTGTATACTGATCATTACACACTGGTTCTTATACTGGATTGTGTTACTTCTGGAACAATTCATAAACTGCTATGAAGAAAGTTCCTGCTATGTTGATGCCATGCCTTTATGTCACCAGCCAGTTAAAGGAGTGTGAGACGCTTCCAGGAGTGAATTTCCAAGAAGCTGTGGAGCATTTAATAGTGTGACTCCCTTTAGAGTTAATAGAACCATAAACCTCTACATTAACAGCAAAATGTGTCCTGTAGGCAGTGTGAGCTTGACATGAACATCCTTTGTAAGCCCTATACCCTCTTTTACTATTTGTTATGGGGATATTAGCAACACACCACTCATCTCAATGGCTTTCATAGGAAATTAATTTGAAGTGAGGCACTTGAGACAAAAGGGAACTGCCTAACTGGGAGGGCAGTAATAGACAAGGAAACCTCTCTACAGAAGGAAGGCTACTATAGGGAGATAAAGAAATACAAGGCCCAAGGATTGCATAATCCCAACATACAATCAGAATGTATTAATGGAATAATAGAACTTGTATCTTCCAACTCATTTTAGGAGGCAGGTAACAA
>JBCJKH010050964.1:0-10664 GCA_039877255.1 Loriculus beryllinus | reverse complement strand
GATAAGGTACAGTGGGGATATGGCTCTAGGGGCTAGAATACCACGTCTGTGCATCTTCTGAGGTGTGGGCATCCTGTGAACTTGCTTCAAGAGTGATGTTTTTCAGGAGGAAGGTACCTGATTAAAGAAAGTAGTGACTACATCTGGATCATGGGAAAACAGCTACTATCCAGCCTCATACAGAGGGGACTAACCCAACAATCTCACGCCTTTTTTCCCCACAGCTGACTTGAGGTTTTATAGTATTTTAAAGGAAATCTGTTCCTTTTGATGGCCTTGTAGAAGGTGACACAGTCGTCTGGTTTCCCTGCCTACAGTCATCCTGAGGGGTATACCTCAGAGGCTTTCATCACGTTACCATAGGAATGTCATCTGTTGCTGTGGTTATTGGGAGTGTCTTCACAGTAGTAATCAAATCGTATAATCTCACACAGGCAAGAGAGGGATATTATTAAAAAGAAGGGCTGGGGAATTGTATAGGTTCACAATCGCACCGCAGGTCAGCAGCTGCTCTCCTCCTGGCTGCCCACACAGCAGGTTCTGTTTAGCATCTTGTGCCTTTTCTCCTCTTGGGAGCTTCAGTTGTCCTAGCAATGAACCTGCTTTTTTGTCAGAACAAAAATCACCAGAAAAGTGACAAGGACCCTTTCTTTTGCTGTGCAAAGCCCTGAAAAGGGTCCTGTGATGGTCCCTGCTCAGCTGGTGTGTCCCAGTGTCTCTTCTATCACATGCTGCCACCTGCTTCTCCATTTGGTTGCATTGTGCCCAGGGGAGCAGCCATGAAAAGTTTGGAGAGGTGTAAAGCATTTTTTTATCAGTACGTGAGTCAGCTCCATTGTCAGAGTGTGTGTCCTGTGTGTCCTCAGCAAAGCTAACTGCCAGCCTTAGAGTAACAGAATCAAGAGCTGAAAAGGGCTGCCTTTCTTTCTGAGGTGCTTCACAGAATCACAGAGTGTCTGGTTTAGAAAGCACCTTAAAGACCATCCAGTTCCAACCCCCCCTGCCACGGGCAGGGACACCTTCCACTAGACCAGGTTGCTCAAAACTCTGTCCAACCTGGCCTTGAGCACTGCCCAGGGATGGGGCAGCCACAGCTTCTCTGGGCAACCTGTGCCTCAGCACCCTCACAGGGAAGAACTTCTTCCTGATGCCTAAATTTGAATGTCCCCTTTGTCAGTTGAAATCCATTCCCTCTTGTCCTGTCCCTACCTGCCCTTGTAAAAAGTCCTTCTTCAGCTCCCTTGTTGGCCCCTTTAAGCACTGGAAGCTGGTCTAAGGTCTCCCCAGAGCCGCCTTCTTCTCCACGCTGAACAAGCCCAGCTGTCTCAGCCTGTCTCAGAGGTGCTCCAGCCCTTGGGACATCTTTGTGGCTCTCCTCTGGACTTGTGCCAACAGCCCCATTTCCTTAATTGGATGGTCCCAGAGTGAGATGCTCTGCGGGATGCTCTGGATTTATCCTCTGGATAAATATTGTGGTGTTTTTTTTCCGTACTGATAAGAATGGTGAGGTATAAGCAGTAGTGTGGCTGTGACCATGTGACAATTTCTCAGCATCCTGCATGGCAACGGCAGCTCTGCAGCTCCTGCTCTGTCCCAGGGGGCACTTGGAGTTCCAAGCAAAGGTTCTGGTCTGGGGGATTTTCATAGTTTTACAGCCTGTATTGGTTTGCATAGAGGACTGAGCTGGCAAGTGGAAGAAACATGCTTCATGTAAAACCTTCCCCCAGGTGGCATGGGACTCTGGTCCTTGATTACCACCTGCCTAGGCTGTCGGCATCTTGCGTGCATGGCAGCTCTGCATGGGAGAAGGATTTTTTGGAAGGAACATTGTTTTTCCCACAGGATGAGGAGTGTTTTGTCAGGATTCATTTTAAAAGAATGTGCAAATGCATCAGCTGGGATTTTGCTGGGTATGAACTTAGCTGGGGCAGGAGGAGATTGGCATAAATGTGTTGTTCTGTAAGTTTAAGTAAATGTGCAAGGGGAACATGACTTCCTTCTGGCAATGTTTTATATAGAAGGTTCAGACTCAGTACTCACTGGCAGCTCAAAAAGCCAGCACACACAATAAGGCTTGTTAGAGGGTTATTTTTTTCCCAGTTAGCTCCAAATAATGGGTCTTTCAGAAACTGTTCTATTTCATAGTTTCAATTTTTTCCTATTCACAGTAAATGCATATGTCTTCAAATGTGTTTTTCAATAGGAACACTCTTCTGTGTAGCAGTATATAGAAAAATAATTTATAAACTCTCAGTCTGTAAGAATTTATTGGTATGCTGTGATAATTTGCTTACTGCTGGGAATGGATCGGAATATGGGTTGTCTGACTCATGAGACGTTTCTGCAATGGAAGGCCACCACTAAGTCATCTAAAAGCATTTTACGTACAAAATTGAATAGAACAAAGCCTTTAGTTTAGTGACAATTAGACATTTATCCATGCAAATGATGCAAGTTCCACACAGAAAGAGGAGTTACACAATACTTGTGCGGCTGATCCCAACCCAGTAATCTCCTTGAAGAGCTCACTGGGTGAGGAAACCCAGCACCCATTACAGACTGTATGAGTTCAGTGCTATGATTTTATTAATTGTAGTACCTTAGGTAAATATGGGTTTTGTAAGACGTTATCCAAAACTTAGCCTTCTTTGCTCTTTCTGCCTGTTTCACCTTTACAATCTCCTGTTTTCCCTGACTTGGCTTTCTCTGCAGCTTTTCATCTCCTAAAGAGACCCATTATGAATGAAACTAGTTATTGCTTATATTTTCTTAGTCCACTTTGCTGCTATATGATTCCCACTGTAAGCTTTACATCATTACTATGGACTCAGGTGATAAACCTTTGGGGTGGGAACTGTCTTAATATTCTGGATTTGCTCAAGGGGTAGCACAATGGAGCCCTCAGTGATCTTCAGCACTGTTATGATAACTTGATTAATGGGGAACAAAGGAGCCATGCCTGTGTGTTAAATAACAGTATCTTTCATTTAGCAGAGGTGGAAGTAGAATAATGTGTTCTTTTTAGAGTCCATGGAAAAATGTAATTGCTGCTTCTTTACACTGTCAGAAATAGTCACCGGGGAATGCAGAAAGACAAGCACTGGATGTGTAACATTCACAATGGGGAAGTCTGGGTGGATAAAATGCATAATCTGAGTGTTTGTGTGGTACCTGATAACAAGTGTGAATTTGGCACAGCATTGTGAGATCCTGGAAGCAACAACAGCTTTGTGTTGCAGATGTGTAGATAACCATCATTTATGAAGTGACAGCTATCTGAAAAAATAATTAATCCTTCCCCAAACTAACACAGACACCACCCCCACCCCCAAAAAAACACCAGCCCAAAACAAAACACACACACAAAACCCTCCACAATCCCTATCTGTGGAGCAAAAAAAATCCAGGTTTTTTTCATTTTCTGTTCAAAATGCTGAATGCACCTGAAAACCTTATAGAATAACACTAGTTTTGAGAAAGACAAAGAATTCTGTTGGTGGAGCACAATGGTTTGACTAGTGAGAAGGTGTGCTTGCTGTCAGCAAAAAGGGTGATGCCAGCACATTTCCCAATGTCGTTCTCTGAACATGATAAAACCAAGTTCCAAGTTCCTTGGAAACTTTGCTAAACACCAGTGTTTCCTGCAGATCCCCACAATTGGTACTGTACATCTTCCCAGTAGATACTGCCAACCAGGTTTTCTTTTTTATTTTTTTTATTTTAATTTTTAGTTTTTCCTCTTCCTCTCTCCCTTCTTTTCTCTCTCTTCTCTTTTCTTTTCCTCTTTTGTTTTCACTGAAGTCCCATTTCTGCCCTTTCTTCCCTTTCCCTTCCATTTTTTCTTATATTTTATTTTTATTATGTTTACCATTTAGTTTAATTCCGATTACTGACTTGCAGTCTGTGATAGCTGGTGGTAATTACAGTGTTCCCCTGGATTATGGTGAATCACTCTAAATTACAATGTTTTTCTCCTTGGGGCTGAGCACCAGGATAAGCGAATTCTTGGCAGTGGTGGTTAGAGGTAGAGGCAATGGCAGAACAAGTTTCATATGAACTTCCCAAAATGTGAAAGTCAGCTCTGTCTCAGCAGCACCTCTGCTGTTCAGTGATGGCTGTGGGATGGGCTGAGTTGTGTTCATGGCATTAATGATTATGGCATAACCTCTTTCTTAAAAATAAATCCGATCCCTGCTTCCAAAATGGCTGCAGGGAAACCCCTGAGCTCTTCAGAGGCTTGGAACTGGGCATGTCTTACAGGTTACCCAGTAAACTGAAGGTTAACCCTTGACTGGAGTTAATATTGTCCTGGTGGGTTTGTTTGCTTTTAGTTTAAAAATCTTCCTTCAGGGCAAAAAGAAGCTGTTAGAGTAGTGAAAACTAAATTATCTGGAACTAAAGCAGGGCTGGATACATCCAACCCCAAAGGCTGTGGATGAAGGACTGCATCTCTAAAGGACTTTTACACAGATATTGCTGATCTCTACCCATTCCTGTCAGTGGCTGGAGGCTGCAAGAGCTTTGGCAGAAGTGAGAAAAGCCTATGTACGTTTCTTTCTTTTCATATGATTAGATTGCATTACTGCACAAGTAGGAATGAAGGTCAGATACTGTTTTTTAATTCTACTCCTAAAGAGCTGTTCTTTGTATGGTGTATTGGAACTGGGCGTTTTTCCCTGCAAAGAGTTAGTGTGGTGATTCTCTGATACAGGATAGACTTGCCTGTCAAACACCAGTCTTTGAAAAAGTCCTCTTTTTGATGAAGACACAGAAACTGCCTGCTGGCTGGAGCTGTGCTGCACCTTTCCTACATGGCTGTTCTGCATTTTTTCTGGGGCCAAAACACTGAAGTTATAGTTATTAGCTAATCAATTCAGTGGAAGAAGTTCTTCGCTGCAAAGGTGCTGAGGCCCTGGCACAGGTTGCCCAGAGAAGCTGTGGCTGCCCCATCCCTGGCAGTGTTCAAGGCTAGGTTAAATGGGGCTTTGAGCAACCTGGTCTAGTGGAAGGTGTCCCTACCTGTAGCAGTGGAGTGGAACTAGATGAGATTTAAGATCCCTTACACCTCAAATAATTCTATGACTTTATGATTGTATGAGTCATAAGTTACAGTCCAGGAAAAAGATAAAATAATTTGGAGTTGGTGGGTCTGTAAGCCATAGAGAATGCCTTGTATCTGTGAATGTGCTGCTGTTCCCCCAAAACTTCTCACTTCGTGCTAGTCTTCAGGCTCTGCCACCAGCCGGGTGGTTAAATCAGTGTGTTGCTCAGGCCACAGGGAGCCAGGCTGTGCTCCCCACTGCTGCTCACTGGGGAGGTCCATGAACCAGCCCAAAATGTGGGTGCTTATGGCACCAGAAGACTGGACTCCTGCTGAGAAAGTCCTTTGCTGTCTTGCACGGAATGTGTGGTGTGAAATATACTATTTAATTAGCTATAAAATGCAACGTGTTCCTCGCCCTCTATTTTTAAATGACATCAATATAATTATATCTATAATTAATGTGGATGGTAGCAAAACGCTAGCCTGATAATTTTACATCATCTTAATTAGCATTAATTTTTCTTTCTTAAGATGGTGTGTTTTTCAAGCGCTTCTTCTATAATTGTCAATTCAGACATCACTTTTTCGAAAGGCATAATGGAACAGGGTATTGCAATTATTGAACATGAGAGGAAAAAGAAATATGCAAATGGAAATGCATTTAAAAATGTAAGTATTTGCTTTTTATAAAGCACAGAAGAAAAGCACAGAAGAAAACATCTCTCTGAGGCTGAAAACATGTCTCTGAGGGTAGAAGAAAATGGCTGATGCAAATGTTTCGTGTCAAAAAAAACACAAATAAGTTGAAAATTTAAGTTAGAAGTTGTTTCAGAATAAATGGTAATAGATAAATCTCCTAATAATAAGCACAGAAAAATTTAAATAGTTGTACAATATCTTCATTGAGTGATTTTTTTGAAGCCAAACTAGTATTTTGAGTGAGACATACTTTGTGCTACACATTATACCAACGATTTCCAGATTATTAGATTATTTGGCCATGTTTCTTGTTCCAGATATAGCATGAACAGTTGAATAATTTGTTTGTAAAACCCTCAGATTTCAGTTTAGTCCAGAACATAGACTGCTCTTGTAGCTCTCTTGAAGAAACTTCACATCTGGTCCTGAATTTTTTCTTTTTTTTGACCTTATGTACTTCTATGAACTTGACCTGATGTGCTAATAACAGCTCATCTGATGATGGATGTGGTTTTGAGCAACCTGATCTAGTTGAAGATGTCCCTGCTCATTGCAGGGGGGTTGGACTGGATGAACTTTGAAGGTTCATTCCAACCCAAACTATTCCATGATTCTATGTTAATGTGTCAGATCTCTACAAACCAAACCAGTAATCAGCCTGCTACATGTAGACTTTTTTCATCACTTTACTTACTAGGGACAAGATGTAGCATCTTACTGTAAAAAAAAAATAAAAATAAACAAATTGGAAAACCCACAGATTCAGGGTACAAACTGGAACTTGGGAAGTGTTTGTGTGACAGCTTGTATGAATTGAAAGTTTGAAAAATCTGCCTCTACCTGCCATGGATTTAATCTGCTCAAGTAGCTGTGAATGCTTTAACTCTTGAAGAGATTTGCCAGAGATGGGCACAGTTGGAGCTGCTTTTCAAAATTACCCCTGTATCTGTTCCTTAGTCAGCCCTCAGAGTACATTCCCTTCTTTAAATACTTCCAGAATGTAACTGGATGAGCTAGTGCATATGCAGTTTCCAGCACCTTGGCTGAGGTTTTATGGGTTTTTAAAGGCTCTGGGACTTGCTTTTGCACACAGAAAAGTGGGGAAGGGAAGCAGAAAATGTCCATGTGAAGAAAAGGTGGCATTTTTTGAGGTGGTATGGTCTCATTTCACTCCCTTCCAAAAGGTTAATGTGCTTTGGAGTGTGGTGACTGCAGAACACTGGCAGGTTGGTATTTCAAAGTTGTTCTTTCCACTGGAGAAAAGTTACAAGTATTGGCCAATGGCCAAGGGGTTTTTAAAGCAAAGCAATACTTTGAGACCCTCAGATTTGATCTCAGTGATTTAACACTGGATGAATAAATGCAAAAAGCAGCTGGTGCTTTCCTGACATTTGGATCCCACATTTTCACCCATGCAAGAGACTGGTGAGTGTTGAATAAGATATTTGGAAAATGGAAAGATGACTGATCCTGGGAGCTCTTGCTCTCGCTCGTGCCTTTGATTTGGACCTGCCTGCTCCACTGCCACCTTGGCATGCTGCTTTCAAATTCCATGGAAGGTTTATCTGAACCTCCAACTTCCAAACCCTTGCCTTTATTCCCTTGACTGCTTTGCTCAGTATATAGGTTTTAGAGTAACATGGGGAGAAATTCCTTTAGTAGCACACCACTGCCAAGTATCGTGTTTCCAAGTGATGAGGTATCTCCCGCCCTCTGCTTAATTCACTGAAAAAATTCCATTTGCTGCTTGATTTGAGTCTTATTCCTTGAGTACAATTCAGTGTTTCACTGGAAGTCTTGATGGATAGACATCCCCTGGGGCACTGTCATTTGTGGTTCAGATCTTGGTCTTGACCCTTTTAATTATACTGTAATCTTTTTACAAGAGGAATAGGTTGCATAGGAACTCTGAAAGCACCAAGTATAGTATGTGTATGTTCACAAGCTGTAGTTGTCTGTACTTTCATTATATGGCTCTGTTAATTTAAGCATTGCCACCTAAGTGAGTATTTTGTATGTTTTTGACAGCAAAAGACAATTTCTCCATTGCAGGTATATAGATATAGATTTTTTACCAATAAAAACCTGAATAGGACATAATAATTCTATCACTTGCCATGGTCTTGACATTATTTTATTAGCTGCAGCCTTTCTCCTGTGTCCCATTTCCACCCCGGTGGTACTGCCGCCCCATAGCTCTAACAGCAGAGCAGATGCTCTTTGTAATTGAATGGTGGGTGCTGGTGGCTCTGCTCTCTGGTCTCCTCCTGCTGAGGAGAGAGGACTGGAAAAAGAAAATAATTCACTTTTTACTAGGAAAAGGAAAGCACAAAGCAATACAGACCAAAGGCTTTTTCCTGAGGTCATTCAAGAGCTTTTGTGGTAGGGCCAGCAACATTATGAAGTTTGCAAACAGTGGTTTAGGAGCAGGGAGGTGATTCCTTTGTGTAATTTTGTGTAAATACTTGCATTTCTCTACCAGCTTCCTTTGTTTCCTCACCCTTCCTCTAGGGTTTCTACATTTTCATCCTTCTCTAGGCAGCAGACTTTGCTCCTTGTGTTGCTGAGCTGGCTGAAGACCCTGCAGTGGATTAAACAGCACGGAAGTTCAGTCAATATTTTTTAGCACTCCTCCAGATTCCAAACCCACCCACAAAGTGTTGAAATCTGGTTGAGCATGCTTCCACATCAGCCACATGGATCCCTGCTCCAGGGCCCCGGTGATGCTGCCCCAAGAGCTCAGCCGGAACTGTATCCATATGGATCTTTAACAATATTGGTACACAAACTTAAGGTTGATACTAAGAGGAACACTTACTTTAGAAAGATAGGAATATTCCAATGATGGGCTTGACTTATCTGTCATTAAGATCTATGAAATTTCTCCTGAAGATACTGATCACAATTGCATACTTCTATAGTATTCCCGGGAGGTAAAACTGAGTGTATGCTGGGGTGATTCCTGGGCTTGGTCCCATAAAATTGTTTTTCCTCAACACAGTATTCCTGCTCGTACGTACAGCAGACATTCACTAGTGGAGAAACTTGCATAAAACTTGTGAAATCCAATGCACCACTTCAGTGTTTGGAGAAGAAAGTAGTTCTGCTCCACTGGAGTGATCAGCAGTTGTTAGGACTTTTGCTGACTCTCTGTCACTTTAATGGTTTTGTGTTTCCAGGTCTTTTCTTACACTGCTGACAAAGAGATTCGCACAGACGACTTGTGCCTGGACGTCTCGAGGCTGAATGGCCCTGTCATCATGCTGAAGTGCCACCACATGAGGGGGAACCAGCTTTGGGAGTACGATGCTGAGGTACCCATGGCTTAAGCTGTTGTACCCACCAGGGCAGAGCTGGGAATTTGTTCTTAGAAGAGCATGGCTATATCCTGAGGAGCCTGGGAATGACATGGTGGACCAATGCAATGGGGTCTCCTGCCATATCACAGGCTTGAGCGTGCAAAGTAATTCAGCTGACCACTGGGTTTAAAATGGTGTTTCCTCAAAATGTCATGTTTTGAGGGGTGAAGAGGTCAATTATTGTTTAGAAAAGCCTATTTCTAGTAGCTAGCATTGTCTTGCATTCTTGTAAACTTAAAGTATTCTGCATTTTTCATATAATTGATGTAGAAAACAAGCTTTATTTCTTTTTTAGTTGAAGTTTTTCCAATTTCTTTCTTCTGGCTTTTCAAGGTTATTTACCCTGCATTTAAATTGTGTTTAATAATTTTCTGTACTTATTATCAGTCACTTCTTTAGGTTGTCACTACCATGGGATGGGAGGTGGTTTCTTGTGGGTTTTGGGAGTTTTAAGAAATTCGGTGGCTTACGTGATGTGGCTTGCAAAATGAATATAAAATATATGTAAATATCTCAGTATTTTATGGCTGAATAATTATTCTTTTAAAATGAGATAGGAAAGAGCAGATGAAAGCTAAGACATTTAATTTAAGCTTTTGCTTTTTGATATGAAGGTGCAGTTCTGTATGCTGGAATTCACACAAAAATATTAGTGTTCTCTTCAAGGTAGCATCTTTCTAATATGTTATGGTAAGAAAAAAACATACAAATATTGCATAATATTGAACTGCGGAGTAGAAAAACAACGATACCATTGAGATGCAATTTATTTGTTACATTCTTGAGTTAAAACAAATTTTCTCTTTCATAAGGAAGATTATTTTTCTTCTTGACAAAATTCAGGCTTATTTTGATGATTTTTGGGTGTTTCTGAAGATGTTCATGCCTGTAATCAACACCTGAGATTTAAGATTAGCGTCTGCCCCATATTCTCTGCTTATGTGGCTCTGCTACTCTCCTCTTAGAAATCCTAAATTAGCATTGGTGTACTTCCATGGCTGCAATGGCAGAAAAATACTGTAAAGCTGAAAAAATATTGGTGTACTAAAAGGCATAAAGTCTAAAATGTATTTCCAGTGTGTTCATAGAAACAGCTGGTTTCACCTTTCTGTATGGAAAGGTAAATTTCTTTCAACCATATATGTTCTTCTTTAATTTTAGCATTGGAAACATGCTGTTTTTTTCTCTTAAGCTTAGCATAAGAGATCCACAGTGGAAAATTTCTCATGAGTTGTGTAAAACCAGAATCAACCATTAGATGGAGCTCATAAAAAAGAAATACACCATTTTTTATATAAGGGACCTCCAAGACAACGGCTTTGCTGTTTGTTCCGTGAACATTTCTGTTTAGTAACAGGAATATTTTTGTTACCAGTTTTAGTCTGTGAACATTCAGACTTCAGCTTGCAAACTTCCATTTGATGACAGTATTGGTATTTATGATCTGAGACCCCCAAAACAAGAAGGACAATGGACATGTTGGATCAAGTCCAGAGAAGGGCCATGAAGATGCTCCGCAGGCTGGAGCACCTCTCCTGTGGAGACAGGCTGATAAATTACAT